>QODF01000063.1:1699832-1743057 GCA_024372805.1 Oostethus manadensis
GACCTCAAGTGGGAGCAGACCATCAGCTCCATCATCAAGAAGGCTCAGCAGAGGATGTACTTCCTGAGGCAGCTGAGGAAAGCCAAGCTGCCTGTCCAGACGATGGTGCAATTCTACACGGCCCTTATTGAGTCCATCCTCACCTCCTCCATCACAGTGTGGTTCGCTGGGGCCACTGCCAGGGCAAACACAGACTGCAGCGCATCGTGCGGTCCGCCGAGAAAGTGATCGACTGCAGCCTTCCATCTCTCCAGGACCTTTACGTCTCCAGAACTCAGGGACGAGCAGGCCGGATACTTGCTGACCCTTCCCACCCTGGACATAGACTATTTGAGCCACTCCCCTCTGGCAAAAGGTTACGGTCCATTCGGACCAGAACCTCTCGCCACAAGAACAGTTTCTTTCCTGCTGCTGTTGAACTCATGAACACTTTATAACATTTGCACTGTGGTCACTTTATAAGCAGTATTTTTGGCACCTTATAATACCTGCACTAAAAACACCCTCATGCCTTTACTTATCAGTGATTTCAACTTTTTACTCAGGGTTCTATGTTTAGTTAGTGTTAGTTCTATGTTTATTTAATGCTCTATGTTTACTTAGAATTCTACGTCGCACTGAGTCGCCAAAAAAAGTTCCTAGTTTGTGAATTGTTCACTTACAATGGCAATAAAGTTTTTCTGATTCTGATTCCGATTCAAAAATTATGGCTAAAAATATATCTACCTGCAGGGGAAAGCATAAGGGTTCAGTGCTATGCAATTTGGGCAGCGGTCAAGGGCGGGTGTCTGGGCAACCTGGTCTTCGGCGGCCAAATCTGGTTCTAGGGACATGGAATGTTACTTCTCTGGTGGAGAAGGAGCTTAAGCTCGTGGAAGAGGTTTAGACATTTCGACTAGATATAGTCGGACTCACCTCAATCCACAGTTTGGGCTCTGGAACCAAATTCCTTGAGAGGGGCAGGACCTTGTTCTACTCTGGAATTGCTGCAGGGGAGAAGCGGCGAGCTGGTGTGGGCGTATTATTTAGCCCCCCTGGCTTGCCCCTGGCTTGGTGTTGGAGTCATCCCCGGTGAACAAGAAGGTTATTTCCCTATGCCTTCGGGCCAGGGAGAGTCTGACAGAGTCTCCTGTTTGTCGAGTCTTCCGGAAGGCAAAGCTCTCCGTTTACCGATCGATCTATTTTCCCACCCTTAACTATGGTCATGAGTTATGGGTCATGATCGAAAGAACAAGAGTCCTCCGAAGAAGAAGTTCCCTCCGTAGGGTGGCTGGACTCAACCTAAGAGCTCGGCCATCCGGGAGGAGCTCAGAGTAGAGCCGCTACTCCTTCACATCAAGAGGAGCCAGCTGAGGTGGCTCGGGCATCTAGTCCGGATGCCTCCCGGGCTTCTCCCTGGGGAGGTGTTTCGGGCATGCCCAGCCAGGAGAAGGCCCCGGGGAAGACCTAGGACCCGCTGGAGGGACTAGGTCTCACAGCTGGCCTGGGAATGCCTTGGTGTCCCTTGGTGGAGCTGGAAGAGGTCGCCGGAGACCGGGAAGTCTGGACTTCGCTACTGAAACTGCTGCCCCCCGACCCAGACCCGGATAAGCGGAGGAAAATGGAATGGAATGGAAAAATATATCTGTTTTTTGAGCACAAACGGTGCCCCAAAGAAGCTACAGTGGAACATTGTACACCGCTGTTTTCATGTGATTTGTTTTTTGATTGAAAATATTAAAATATAAAATTTCCCAAGGAACTGTACTGCCAAACAATGCACCTAACTAACTACAGTTTTTATTTTTACTCAGTTTTTGTATGCCCCAGTTTTCACATGATTCGGTTTTTGAAATGTCTTGGGGATTTTTTACGCTGTCTTGGTTGTTGTACAACCAAAATGTGTGCCAAACAAACCGCAGCCTCGGTTTTTATACGGCCCGGTTATTGTAGGATTCGGTTTTTGACAAACGTTATTGCTAAAAAATATGTTTTGTTTTTTGTACGCTGTCTCAGTTATGGTATGGCCCAACAAAATGCAGAGGAAACTCAAATCATAGCATAATCATACAGCCAAACGTGGCGTCCAGCAAACTAACCCGTTTGCTGCATATCATTCCAAACAATCCCATGTGTTCAGGGGTGCCTGTCCACACACTCATGGGGGGTCCTATTCTCTGCAAATTCATGTCTTTTACATATAGTATAGGATTCTGCATATAAAACTAGAATAATTCTCTGTAAAATGTGGTCATATTTTTGGGTGTCTGTAATGGGTTCATTGGGTTTATATTATTACTATGGGAAAAATGTGTTTGTTGGTTTTTATGTGATTCGGTTTTTGATGGACCCTTTGCAACAGATTAATAATAAAAACTAATGACAAAGAAAATTCTCAGGTGGAAATGGCAGGACCGCACTCGTACATACATAAAAGGTCTGAGTTAAACATGATTCACCAGGAGGCCATCTGCAGCAGACTGAATGATGGCGCATCCTTGGCCCTGCATGGAGGACAGCACACAACCCTCCTCCACAACGCCCCGGACCATTACCCGGGGACGGCGACAAGCCCGCCTCTTCCACTGTCCCTGGAGCTAATCATGTGATCTGATGCAATGACAGAGTAATGACACAGATTGGTGGCGTGTTGAACCTCTCCCTGCAGGAGGCTTCAAGCACAGGAGAACGCTGGACCCAGAAATCCAGCACTACTGAGCTAGTTAAGGTAGACACGTAAGCACTCTCACAAGTGAAATCAGGATTAACGGTACTGTGGAGGGGTTCTTTTATGTCCTTGAGTAACTATCGCTCACTTAATGAGGGACATTAGCCGTCATAAAACTACTCAGAAGTACAAGCCGTTAATTAATGCCTCCGCATTACAACCGAATGAGAAGAACTGAGTTGTTGGACCCATTGGACCAAATATTAAAGGTGCAATCTGCGGGACCATCATTCCCTGCATTCCGTGCCAATTCATAACACCTGCTTACAACATATCACGGCAGTAAATTTCCAAAGGTAGGCTGGTAAAACTTTGATCCCTGGCCTCAATCTCAGTGAAACCCGCTTACGTTGACGCCTCTGGGACTGATTGACATATGTTGACGTAAGAGGTTGTCGACATAAACTATAATCAAAAGCAAAACTAACCATAGCCGTGATTCAGCAATGCTATGAGTGCTTTGTTTGTGCACTCCATTCTGCTGAAAAATACATTACAGTTCCAAGTAGTTTTTAATGTGCAATGCTGTACAATAATTGAGACAGTGTAACAGAACCTGCGGCAAAATTATAACAATTTTTAAAAATCCATAACTGAAAAAAATTGGGGCGTTCAGAACACAAGGTTTGGCTGCAAAGTGACTAAAAGAAAAAAAAAGAATTAAATCAAACTGTCACAAAAAACCTTTCCACCTTCCACTGTGGTTGGATCACACAAAAGAATGGACGTTGCAAAGGCGGGAGATCACCCACACAAGAAGTTACCCAGAAAATTAATATAAACTGGTACTGGTTTGCATGTATATTAGTTTGTGATTGTTTATTTTGATACCCACATAATCTGTGTGGCGCTGTTACATTGTGTGTTCCACATACATTTTGCACCGTGAGTGAGGTTGGATGACCTTATGTTGGTTTGCGTTGGGGACAAATGTCACTCATTCATTGCAACCAACTCAAGCAAGTTAAAGACATTAGCCTAATTAGAGCGACTATAAATAGATATTTTTAAGGGTGTCTTAGTTACTTGGGTTTTTTTTCCATCTGCAGGTGGTCGCCGTGCACGAGTTTATGTTTCCCCATGAGGGACACTTCTAGCCTGTCTTTAGGTCCAGTGGCTGGAAACTGTGCAGCTGCAGACAATGAGCTACTGTAACACACAGTGTAAGCGCCCAGGAAGCCAAAAGGAGCTGCAATGTCAGGTGATAATTCTCTGTAGGTCCATCCACTCCATCTGACTGCTGTCGCCCCAGGCTGTTATCGTCAAACACTTCACACGCGCAGGCTTGTATCTAAGACTTGCCCCCTTGTGGTCCGTTAAAACCGAGGTAAGTGGGTCCAAAATAAAAACTGACTTTGAGCGGTCAGTTAGGTGTAAGTTGCAACATTTGCAACGTCTAATTGTTGTCGGAATTGCCAAAATAGTCAATTACAAGGTATTTTTGTGCTTACATTTATCCAGAACCCTAAATAGTCCATAGGTATGAATGTGAGTGTGAATGCTTGTTTGTCTATATTTGCATCTGCGATGGACTGGCAACCAGTCCAGGTTGTTATCCACCTTTCGCCAAAGTCAGCTGGGACTGGCTACAGCATACTCCCACGACCCTAATGAGGATAAGTAGATGGATGGCTGGATGACCGCTGTTCTGTGGTTGAATATGGTATGTTATTAGTATTTTTATCAATGCACATTTAACCAAATTGAACATATTCAAGGCCTAAATGAAACATTTTCAAGAAAACATATGTCGACAGTAAATGAACAAAAACAAACAAGTATTCAAAAGTGATTTTATTATTATTATGCCTACAATATTGCGTAATACAAGCGTAAATGTGACTACAGGGCTGGTATTTAATGTCTACAGTGCTTTAATAAGCGTTAAAAAACATATTACATGGACAGGTTTTCTATGCTCTAAACTACAAAAACCTTCAATTTATTATTAGTGAATCCTACTTTGTGGAAATTCAGGTCTGGAAGCAAATCACTGTGATAAAACAGGGGCGACTGTAAGGCTATGTTCACACATAGCACACTGCGCGTGCGACTGGAACACACTGCGCGCGCCCTGGGAGGCGCGACTGGAGCCGATGCCCTGGGAGGCGCCACTGGAGGGACTGGGACCGACGCCCTGGGAGGCGCCACTGGAGGGACTGGGACCGACGCCCTGGGAGGCGCCACTGGAGGGACTGGGACCGACGCCCTGGGAGGCGCCACTGGAGGGACTGAGACCGACGCCCTGGGAGGCGCCACTGGAGGGACTGAGACCGACGCCCTGGGAGGCGCCACTGGAGGGACTGAGACCGACGCCCTGGGAGGCGCCACAGGAGTGGCGATCGGCGGAATCCTGCAGCGAGGTGTGGCTATCGGCAGCGTCTGGGCTGCCAAAGCTGGCGAAAGCTGCCTCGGACAAGGAGTGGGCGGAGTCCTGCGGCGAGGTGCGGCGAGGTGCGGCTAAAGCCGGCGAAAGCTGCCTCGGACGTGGAGTGGGCGGAGTCCTGCGGCGAGGTGCGGCTAAAGCCGGCGAAAGCTGCCTCGGACGTGGAGTGGGCGGAGTCCTGCGGCGAGGTGCGGCTATCGGCAGGTAGCGGGTTTCTTCGACGCCGGTCCCGGCCACACCCATGCCATGGGGACCAGCGTGCCGTCTGGCCCCCACACCATGTCCTCCAATTCTTCCGGCGTGAATCTCCCCGTCTCCTCCTCCATGGCCTTGAAGATCTGCAAGGTCCAAAAATCGCTATCCGCGAGGTCGAATTCGTCTGGTCGGTTCATTCTGTCACGATCACGTCGTCGCGGCATGGTGTAACAAC
This sequence comes from Oostethus manadensis, assembly GCA_024372805.1. Taxonomy (NCBI): domain Eukaryota; kingdom Metazoa; phylum Chordata; class Actinopteri; order Syngnathiformes; family Syngnathidae; genus Oostethus; species Oostethus manadensis. The sequence continues at coordinate 1,705,356 of QODF01000063.1, forward strand.
CCCGAGGATGCAGAGAGCTGGACGTCCAGCAGGTAAGTAAGAGGAATCTTTAATAAAGATGCTGCGAAGCAGCGGCAGGAACAAAGGAGCAACACGTTACATGGAAAAAGCAACAATGACTGGCGCACGCACCTGAACATAAATAGTATGGAACTGAATGAGAAAAAGGTGCACGTAATTAACAGAGTGACAAAACTAGGAAACGGCCCAGAAAACACATGAAACTATAAAAATATTAACAAGACAAGGAAACTAACCAACACTATCACGTCTACACGAATCGTGACATGAACAGCACAAGTCCGATTTTTTTCAAATGCAACTTAGGCCTCATTCGTATGTGGATACAAATGGGATATGTAGACGATGCAACGGCAGTATGAACGCTTAGGTGGCATATATCCGACATGTACGTCACGGAAAGGTGTGTTTTTCCGTGCTTACAGAGACTTTAAAGGTAGGCAGTCATGGTAAGACTTTTTGGGTCAAAACCGGGGTTGTATGTCAACAAAATATTTTGTTGAAATATAAAAAATAGCCGCCGATCACACATAGCCCTCAGGTCACTGTTTGGACACCCAAGAATATTAAACCGTATTCATCCTACTCGTTCTTCCAATGATGTGACGAGCTAATAAATCATTCCTTTTTTCTGTCTAAAATGTATTTTCCTTTTGAAACTTGAACCTTGAATGCCTGTCACTACCCACCCGCTATCAGTGGTGTTATTTGGACAATAATCCCGGCTGTAATGTGCCCTCGTTAGTAAGCGCTGCTGGCCCACACCAGTAGCAACAGTGCTAAGGCCTCAGGCACCACTGGAATTAATTACAGACAAAAGCGATGGTGTTTGCAATTGTCGTGCCAAATTTATCACTCGCCGCTTAACGTGCCTCATCTGAACTGATGCACACTCGCTGAACTGCCCCAAGGCATCTATTCTTCCTGCTCCTAAGGTGGGGTGGAAGCAAGGGAGGGTGGGAGAGTGTGTGTGTGTGTGTGTGTGTGTGTGCAGCGGGGACCGTCTGCATCTACTGGGGGGTGGGGGTCTGGCAAATCCTGAGCTGGAGGCAGTGTGTGCTAACAATGCCCCCAGCAAATACAGCCCAGAGAGCTCTATGACAAATGTTAACACCCCTTTCCGGCCCCCCCCGTTCCCAACCGGGCCAGCGAGGTCTCCCGAGAGCAGTTGAAAGCCAATCTTGACAGCCTTAATTCCGTCATTTTTGTGATGATAATCCGTGATTGGCTGGGATGTGGAGTCAGTAGTTATTTGCTCAGCGTCAAAGTACGGCTTCACACAAACCCAATCAATGAAAAAACACTTTCAATTGTGAAAGAAAGTGCATGCATTATCAAATCATAATATTTTGCAAATTGGATTTACAGACAAACCTGGCTAAAAATTGCCTCGATAATCATACAATATTATGCGTAACAAACGGTCGTAATTTCTCTTTGGTACGTTGAATCTTGTAGTATTGCTAAAGATGTACTAAAGATGTAGACAGTCTACTCCCAGCATTGCACCAATATTACAAGTAATAATGCACTATATATACTCCTGATACAAATTGTAAGACCAGCTTAGCTCATCATTAGTTCCTCAAAAACTACTCTAAATTCCTCTAGAGTAGTCCTTATTTCCTCAGTCATTTCTGTATTTTTGTTTACCTTAAAAAAGTGAGACCTATGTTAGCACAGTTGGATCTTAAGGAGATTTTAAGTCAAGTTTCAAAATCCAATAAGAAAAAATGGAAGTGAGACAAAAAAGCAACTTATTGCAAACAACCATTAAAGTTAAATAGACGCATGATTTGATCAAAAGTTTAAGAGCACAGTCTTTAAAAAGCTAAATCTAGTTTACAGTCACAATCTTTTGGTGGCAAAGGCAAAAAAGCTTTCTCTCCTTCAATGCGGTTGGATTGCTGAGCTGGATAAGCAAGGCCACTCGCATTTGAAAACATTTGAAACTTTTCAAAGATCCTGAGGGTTATGAAACAAAAAAGTCAAACGGTAGGCCCAAAAAATCGATTGTCAAGACACAGGACCATCCTCAGCCCAAATGAAGGTTGTTACTTTACTTACTTTAAAGAAGAAAAAAGATCTTCAAAGGCCTTGTCTCCTTCAATGCCACAAAATTGCCTGTTTGGAACTTGCAAGAGAGCACCTAACGTAGGACATTGAAAGGTGGAAAAAAATTGAACCTTTACGTTACCTTCCAACATTACTCACATGACAAGGAGGTCTCATCTGAGAGGTTTTCCACACAGTACAGTGGAAGGGGTGCAATCATGATTCTTCAGTAGAACCATGGAGCTTCACCTTATCCCCTGATGGAATAAGCTTTTTGGCTTATCCCATCAGGGGTCGCCACAGCGAATCATTTCCCCATGTTTTGATTTGGAAAAAGTTTTAAATCGGACGCCCTTCCTGACACGACCCTCTGTATGAGGGACATGATCTAATAGTGGTTATAAAAAAAGTGTGTCATAAAAAGGACATTTCTCCCATTATCTTACAATGCAAATGTGGACTGGTATGCCAATAACACACATACATGCTGCAAAATACGCCACACTGTATATTATAATATTGCTTAGCTTTTCCTACCATTTGCATCATTCGCTTGCTTTTTAATCCTGCCATTTCTAGATATGTTGATTTGAAAAGGACAAAGGGCGTCCCGCATGTGCACTTCAACATAAGCCACTATTATCTTTCTGCTTGTGTAGCGAGAAACCAAATAGCCTGGTTCGATAATAATGCAGTGGGGACAGCTCATTGGTCGCCCGGTGGTAGAACGGAATAATAGCTCCAAAGGACTCCTGCTTCTCCAAAACAAATTTGCAGGTGCTTCGGTTCAACTTCCAGCGCATTTGCAGCAAAAGCCTTGTATCCACAAGTGCATAATGTCTCATCAGCACTGATCGGTTATCAATTAAAGCAAAAGCATCTCATTAGATTAATGAATGGCTTCAGCTTGTGCGAGCCTGTCTTATTGATGTCTGAACACGGGCGTGCACAAAGCCCCTTACGCAGCATCAGCAGTCGGAAGGAGCTTTGCAGCTGGGAGGAAAACAAAACAGGCGAAGGGAAGATGAAGGACACACCAGGCTGCTCTCCGAGGGACTGCATTCATTCAAGCAATTGTCATGCAAGTCTTGTTGTAAGTAATAATGTGGCCTTTAATGACGGAATGATGGACCTGCCAAGTACTGCTCCTGCTTTCTGCCGGCCGCATGTCCCCGCCGCCCGCTTCTCTCGTACCCATCTGGGACAAATTAGCATATCCTCGTCAATGCACAGGCCATTTTAACATAATCCATAGTCGTGGGGGAAAGTCGGCCGTGCAGCCGTCATCACACTATGACACACTTGAAGGTCCCGGCCCGCATTAAACATGCTTGCAATTCATTAATGCAGAACAGGGTTGGTATCGTTTGCATAATATTCAATTTTGGTGACAAATGGGTACTTTTGTAAAAATGGAAAATATACACATTTTGGTCAAAAACTCGCCTTTTTGCCGACACAGAATTTTATGACAGAAAAGTCATTTAAATACAACCGGGGCGCAAGAATGGCGCATCAGTTACCACTTCCTGCTTAAATTTTTTCTTTAAATTTGAAATAGAATTTTTAATTACAGTAAAAATGTTGCTATTTTTGTAGTTATTACTTATTTTATTTATTATTTATCTAATATACTCCCTACATTTTTATTTAATACATTAAAACACTAAAAAAATATGTAAAAAATAAGTAAAAATGTTTTTCTCTGTGTACTTTGGCTTCCTCCCACACACAACTTGTCATGCGGATTTGAAATACTTTTGGGAAACAGGTATATCTATTTATTTGTCTGTACTGTACAGACTGAATTTGAAACTGAAAACAGGAAAATGCGAGAAAATGGAGCTGTGAAGCAAAATTCGAGCATGTTCAAGAGTCAAACTGCATGTCGACTACGATCAATTTCTACATGTTGGCAGGTTTAGACTAACATTTAAAAGTACTTCCAGCCTCTTGGGCCCCCCTGAAACTTTACCGTTGTTTTGTTTTTGGTTTACCATGTTGGAAGTGAGCGCTGCAGTTGGGGCGTTAAGGCAATAACAGAACAGTACTCAGAATCTGAGTGTCTCTGTATGTAGCATTAATTAATAACAGTGTAATTAATGACAAGACATGACTTGCACAATATCACCTTCAAGCACAGGCGGCTGAGTCTGCGTATATTTAGCACTCAAATGAGGTGCCGGGAATTCTGGGTCTTACGAAAAAATCGCATTGGGCGCCTCCTTTTGACTTTTAATTGTTACCGATTTTCGGGGGGGTGCCCTTAGTTTTACGAGTTCCGGTATGCATGCCTGCACTGCGCCCCCCTCCTTCCACCTGGTGGGACAAATCCCTTTTGGCTACACATCTCCAGACAGTTAGCTGGGTATTCCTCCACAGCAGCACTTTGATTGTGTTTTTAGTGTTCAGGAAGAAGGAGAAAAGGGAACAAAAAAAGAGGCAGGCTGCTGTCATGGCAGGCGGTGGTGAAGAATACATTGGCTTGCTGGGGCATGTCCAAGTATGTATGCTTCACCAACATCAGGAAATAATGCCATATTTTGATCTAGATTTGCTCGAAAGACATTTGGTAGTCTTTGAAACTGTTATTTTGCGTTAGTATGAATAAATATGTCTACATTGCAAAAAGCATGTTTTTAAGGTGCTTGAAGAGGTCTTAGGACCGTGTATCAAGAATGTAATACAAACAATTTCCGACAAAATAAACCTCAATTTTAATCCATATGTGTATCTGATCTGGCAAAAACAAATATTAATCTTGGTCATAAATATTGATTAAGTACCTTGAAGTGGTCTATAGAAAAGGCATTCGCCCCACTGAAAGATACACCTGTCATAAAGCATCATCACAAACCCCTTCTGAGATATAATCTTGCAGAGCTTTTAACCCAGAAATTTCAAGCCCTCCTGTCTAAGAGTGGAGAGCTCTCAGGATCACGACACTCAGCAGTCACAGCTCTGGACCTGATGCTTCTCAATGTTGCACTGCCTGGGAGCCACCAGCGCCAGAGGCTGCTTTCCAGTTAAATACAAATCCTTCCTGCTGCAGAGCAGTGCGTGCATACATGGGGACGTGCAGCATGGTGCTATAAGTGGCATGGACCCATTTGATGCGTTAATATCACATATTTATCTATTATTACAGCCTTAGGGTGCAAAAAATGTTATAACAATTATTTTGGTAATAATTATGACGCAACATTTTTATATAGAATTTAGTCCACTTTTAAACCAAATGTGATGTGTCCTGAGCAGAAATCTAACAGATTTAACAGTAAAAACTTGAAATAGCTTGATAGTAAATTATATTATTTTAAAAATAGACAGCTTGTACTTATTCCTACATGCAGGTGATTAAAAACATGCTATAGCTTGTTGAAAATTTGCTAAATTACATTTCCATATTATTTATATTATTATTATTTATATTATTATTCCTAATCCTAATGAGTCCAAATTATTAAACAGGACACAATTTTTTGTCACACTTTTTTCCTGTTAGTGTGCAATTTTGTATGTTTTTGTACTGTATTGAAAAACAAACCGAAATAATATGTTTCATTTTAATTTCAAAAATAATTTTCTCATGTTCGCGACGTTACCTACATAAAACTACATGCTTATTTATTATTTTTATATCTATAATGCCAAAACTTAATTAAAATGTGAGTGTTTCCATTGTAAGACTTTATGGTTTTAGTACAATTACAGTATGTCAAAAGGAATTTTTTTTCCTCCATTTTTTGGCGCCCCCGTAGGCCACATTGCTTTTAATATCTGCTTGTATTGTCGAATATACAGTATTGCCTAATTGGAATAGTATGTAAACGATACCCAAACCTACTCCTGGAGGCTAAGCCTGCCCCGTTTTTAAAGCCCGGTGACGCCTCTTCCTAGTAAATAATGTCTCCCACACATCTCGATAATGGCGGGGCAGGTGTCTCAGTGTGAAGCGTGTCACCACGTGCACATACGTGCACACCCGTGCACACCCGTGCGGATGTAAGGCACATTACGCTGCGCAGCCAAAAGGGCTGTAAAGCTCTGCTTGGATGCGCAAACAAAATCAATATGTCACTAGCGTGTCAATCTATATGCTGCATGTCTGGGTTTTGCCTTCAAATGTAGATGATGTTCGTTTGAGGAAGAATTAAATCAGCGAGCCTTTCAAGCAAAAGAGAAATGTGTGTTTTGGGAGCCGGTCCGAGCCTTTGCCCTTGTAAACACAAAGCCCACATGTGCCCGGGAGAGGCCTCAGTTGGGAAGACAGCACAGGGACTTAACAAAGCTAATTAGGAGAGCCTGACATGTTCAAGTGAGCTGCTGCTCGCCAGTCAGCTCCATCACATATGTTTCCTTTGTGGCGGGCTGAAGTGGCTCCTTTGTTTGGGAATTGATAGCGTTTCGCTCTGCCGTCCCTTCGGGTGGAGGCACTGACCTGCAAAGGCCCCAACAGCGAGAGGAGGCGCTCTCCCCGTCTCCCCATCGCAGCCTGCTCCAGCTGTCCCGATTCCTCCCAAACCTTCTAGAGGCGTGGATGCCCAGCGAGATGGGCAACACCTGTAAAAATAAATAAATAAATAAATGGGAGTGAACACCCCCTCTGCCCGCACGCATCCGAGCAGCCTGCCCACCTGCTATGGAGCTCTCTGGGCCCTGCAGCTTAAACGCTCATTTTGTGCCTCTCAGCACGGGACTTATTGATATAAATAGCAGTGCACAAAGTGCACACTCTGTTTTCTGTGTGTGTATGTGTGTGTGTGATTATACTCGGTGGCGGTCTCTTTCAGGTGGGGATGAAATATGAGGAGTTTGGACACCAGTTAAATGTCAATCTCGCTAGATTTACTGAAAATGATTATGGTGCATTTCACACAGATTGAAACAGACAACAACACACCGGCACCAGTCTTAAACAAGAATTCGATATCTAATATGTCGCCACAGTATGCTGCGCATTAAGCATTATAGATGCTACAATGGATTTAATGATGACCTTACCATTTGTCTTGATTTAGCACGTCCTTCCTCTGTGCTCAAGGTTTGTCCTTGAACAACACATCCAGTAGCAACTGTGAAAAAAGTGGGGTGATAAATATGACATATTTGGATACGGCAGAAATTTAAAACTAACACAAATTATGGTAGATAATATCGAGACTAAATGTTGTTATAGATGAAAAACCAAGCTGCAAATATATACATATAAATCATATACACAACCAAAATATAGCAATATTCAATACAATTAAGTACATCGTTAACAAATATTCACTGCATTTACTAAACTGGAGACATACTGAACATACTAAATAATAATACAACCAATTTTCATATTACAAAGAAAGAGTACTAAGAATGCTTAAAGTATTCAAAATCTCACTGATCTTACAATTCTGACACAATTCTGTGTCATTCTGTGAATGATAACGCTGCCCAAATTATGCAAAAGATGAATAATCGTATTATATTCCCAAAGGTGTCCAGAGGGGGTTTGTGTGTATGCAAAAGCAAAGGTACAAACTAATGTAAAAAAAAAACATTATCAATTACATATACATGTATGATTATGATATTATTTTATATTTTAGATTGAATTTTATATATAGTATATACAAATTATTATAAGAATACAATTATAACATGAAGTGTTATAATTATAAGTATTATTCATTCATTCAATCATTTTCTATACCGCTTATCCTCAATAGGGTCACGGGGATGCTGGAGCCTATCCCAGCAGACTTTGGGCGAGAGGCGGGGTACACCCTGGACTGGTCGCCAGGCAATCGCAGGGCACATATAGACAAACATTTCACACTCACATTCGTACCTATGGACAATTTAAAGTCGCCAATTAACCTAACATGCATGTTTTTGGAATGTGGGAGGAAACCGGAGTACCCGGAGAAAACCCACACACGCACGGGGAGAACATGCAAACTCCACACAGAGAATTTTAAGTATTTTAATTGAATAATATTATCTATTATAATAATATTATAACATTATATTATTTAATATTGTTAAAGAATTCAAATCTATGGAATAATCTACTATTAGAAAAGCGGAATTTTGAACACCTCGATGGTCACAAACTGCTAATTGTATATAATACATATATTGGATGTTTTATCTAAATATTTTTAATTAATGGATTAAAGGACAAAATAAAATGGCGCTTCATTTCGGTCAAAGGGAAAAAAACATACAGTATATGTAGATAATACTGCTTATTAATGTGTATACTTCACTGGAAAAAAAGTCATCAATACCTGCTAATTAGAATTTGAAAATTAAATACTCACTGCCGTTTACCAGGCATGAATGCGGCGGCTCTTTGAAGTGAACGACAGTTGACAGCTCTTTGGAGTTGTTTTTTCTCGGCTCTTTCTTTTGAAGCAGCATGTGATTGGTGAAAAAAATGCGCAAATAATACACACAATTTAATTAAGATGTGTCTCTGTATTTCTATTTTATATCAGTCTGTTCCATGCTGATCATATAAATAAAACCATACACTTAAATAAGCATTTGATATTACTGGTGTCATACAGTAGACATTTCGTTTTACATGTTCAACTCAGAAACAAAAGAACCCGAGGAACCATTCGGAAGCTAAAAAAGCCCTTAAAGAGCCGGTTCCCGTAAAAGAACCGTTCCCATCACTGCTGGACATAAAAACTACAGCACAACATCTGAACCCATTCACATTTCACATTCAAGTGTTAAACTGCTTTACGAGGCCAGAAACAACGTTTGCAAAATAAAGTCAGTCTCTTTCATCCAGAAATTAATTGTCAGCCATTAAGATGACAAGCACATTTGTGGAGTAGCTGAGTGTAAATAAATACCCAGAGGAGGAGAAAATACATCAGGTTGCTGACCGGGCTTTTGCATGGCTGCAAGATATTTGTATCCATACCCTCTGCAAGCCATCGGGCCAGTGGCGTCTCTCCCTCACCAGGCATAAGCGGAACCGTCTTGAGGGAAATAAGCGCTCTCTGACATTAACTTTCATTACAAAAGTCATCTCGTCTGCCAGAAAAACTAAGGCTCAGCTCAGTTTGGTCCTAAGCAAGAGAAAGACACAATACGCAGCCTTCAGTCTAACGGGGAACAAAAGTTTAATCTCCATTAGGGGTGATAAAACCACCCTCACTCTCACAGACACTGTAAAGCACAATCATTTCACTGCAAAACACTTCTATTAAAAACATAAAATAGTAGTTTTATACGCAACTTTATATTTACTAAACCACTTCCAGAAGGTGATAAAGGTAGCGAAGTGTGCCCAGAGTGGATGCATTGATTCCGCGGTAATTGATCAGATGGGTCCTTGTGATAATTGACAATTATCCCTGATTACCAGGTAGGGGTTTAAAATCAGTTTAAGAAAATGACCTGCATTAAGGGATGTTGTACAGCGGCTGAACAAAGAGAAATCAATACGCCTCAAATAAGACACCAGACAAAAGACTCACACTGGACTGTACAGTAGTGTTCAAAATAATTGCAGTGCAATGTGACTAACCAGATTAATTGCTGTTATTAGTATATTTTTATTACTACATGGCAAACAAATTACCAGTAGGTGCAGTAGATTAGAAAAAAACTAAGACCCAGCATTCATAATATAAGCGCTCTTAAGGCTGTGCAATTGGGCAATTCTTTGAAAAGGGTGTGTTAAAAAAATAGCAGTGTGGCATTAAATCAGTGATCAATTTTGTGAAAAAACAGGTGTGAATCAGGTGGCCCCTATTTAAGGATGAAACCACCACTTGTTGAACATGCATTTCTCTTTGAAAGCCTGAGGAAAATTGGTCATTCAAGGCATTGTTCAGAAAAAAAAGCGTACTTTGATTAAACAGTTGATCGGAAAGGGGAAAACTTACAAAGAGGTGCAAAAAAAATTTGAATTAAAATAATCTTGAATGCCTTAAAATGGAGAGCAAAACCAGAAAAAAGTGGCAAAAAACGGAAGACAACTATCAAAATGGATGGAAGAATAACAAGAATGGCAAAGGCTCAGCCAATGATCAGCTCCAGGATAATCAAAGACTGTCTGGAGTTACCTCAAAGTACTGTGACCGTTAGAAGAAGTCTTTGTGAAGCTAATCTATGTACACGACTCTCCTGCAATGTCCCTCTGTTAAAAAAAGGCCTGTGCAGAAGAGGTTACAATTTTCCAAAGAACACATCAACTGGCCTAAAGAGAAATGGAGGAACATTTTGTGGACTGATGAGAGTGAAATTGTTCTTTTTGGGTCCAAGGGCCGCAGACAGTTTGTGAGACGACCCCCAAACTCTGAATTCAAGCCACAGTACACAGTGAAGACAGTGAAGCATCATGATATGGGCATGTTTCTCCTACTATGCTGTTGGGTCTATTTATCCCATAGCAGGGATCATGGATCAGTTTGCATATGTCAAAATACTTGAAGAGGTCATGCCCTTGAAAAGGCTGTTTCAACAAGACAATCACACCAAACACACTAGTAAACCAGCAACATCTTGTTATGTTGTTATGTTATGGAGCGGCCAGCCCAATCCCCGGACCTTAATCCAATGGAGAACTTGTGGGGTGACCTCAAAAATGCTGTTTCTGAAGCAAAACCAAAAAATGTTAATGAATTGTGCAATGTTGTTAAATAATTTGTAGTGGAATAACAGCTGAAAGGTGCAACAAGTTGGTTGACTCCATGCCACACAGATGTGAAGCACTAAAAAAAAAAAAAAAACTGTGCTCATACAATAACATGTGCCGCCACCCTCTAGAAAGTGAAAGTTAAGCTTGTGTGAAAGTGAGAGTCAAACAATGCATCTATGTCTGCCTCTGTCAGTATTTTTCCATGACTAACTGTCTAGCTGTCTGTTGCACAACTCTGATTGTGCTATGTGAGTGTGTCAAGGAGAACTTCTACGAGAGGCTATACTGAAAAGACACTGAACTAATAGACTGAACCTAAAGATGTAGTAACAATATCAAAAAGTTACTAGTTCCTGTCCCCCCTTAAAAGTAACTGAATTACTCACAGAATTAAGAATTACCTCATAAAGGTAATTAGTTACCAAGGAAAGTGATTAGAGGGGGATTATTGGTGGATAATGTGTTGTGTGGACGCAGAGACGGTGTGCAATTTGGAGACGTCGGGCCGCTACAATAATATTATAATATTAAATAATAATAATAATAATAATAATAATAATAACTATATAATAATATAATATTTTTTATTTATTTATTAGTTTATTTTGACAGGGACAGTGTACATTAATAGCATGACTGCAAATGCACCAGAATTTGCCAAAAGGCAAATTTTCATCTGTTGTCCCTTGACAGATGGCAAACCTGTCTCCCTAAAAATAGAGCACCAATAGTTATTTCAAAGTCATTACTATTTTATTAATAGCCATTTAGAGTCGTTTAGAGTCCAAGGACCGGAAGCTATGTGGATAAGTCCAGCTTGCTAGCTCGCTGCTGTGTAATCAAACATGCTGGCATCGACTGGCTTAGCCTTTACAGACTATTTTGGGATTTTCACGGTAATAAGGGACAGAGTGTGTCTCTTTTCAGCGCAATACAGGACGTGTACGTTTGGGTCCAAAAACGAGACAATTCAGTTTTTCAAGGTACAGTTGGTGACCCGAATTACCTCACATGACAGTTTCAAGTGAACAAAATACAGTAAGGGATAAAATACCTGAGTAATCATATAATACTATAATCCAAGCCATGTGATTGTAGTATTAGTAAATGGTCTCTTTTATAAGTGAGGGTTGCAAAACTGCACACGTCTGCATGTGAAAGTGTGCGTGAGTGTGTGGTGTGTGTGTCCCTACGTGTCTATATTTCTCCATTACTACATGTCTGACCCGGGCTGATTGCTCCTCTTGATTCAAGCAGACAGATGCAACTCATTGAGGCTTAATAAATGTACGGGCCCTGGGGATGGCAGCTAAACAGTTCTATTACGTTGGAAACATGTCAAGCAATATAAAGCCTGACCCAGAGAAAGGTCAACTGTGACATGCATGTTTAACCAAGGGAAACAAAAGCAGGGCCGGAAGGTCTTGTTTTTGTCGGCTTGCAAAGCGAGGGACTGTCTGGGTGGCAAATTGCGGGTTTTTCAGGAAATGTGCCGTCTTTGAAAAAAAAAAACAGCCAGCAGATGAGATAGAAAGACAGGATGATACTGTAGATACCCAACAACACATTTTATCAGTACTGTAATATTTTTACATATGTTATGTTTTCTATATTTTTCATTTTTAATATATTTTTTTATTTCTTTTAAATATATTTTTTCCAATTTATTTTTAATTTACTGTCAATTGAATTTAATTGTTAATATATTTTATATAATCATTCATTCATTCATTCATTCATTTTCTATTCCGCTTATCCTAATTAGGGTCTGCTGGAGCCTATCCCAGCTGACTTTTGGCGAGAGGCGGGGTACACCCTGGACTGGGCGCCAATCAATCACAGGGCATATATTTTATATATAATTTTGTAAATTATATTGCTTCATTTTTCCCATTTTTGCTAGTTTTTTTCTGACAATTGTGTTTCTACCATAAAAAAAATTATCCACAGGCCACACTTTGGACACCCTTGCTTTTAACATTCTTCATCAGAGTTGAGTGTGGAGAAAGACTATTCATGCTGCAATGTTAGTTAATATAGGAAACCACATGTGCAAGGGGAAGGTTGATCACGTGCTTTGAGGGACAGACAATGAAGTGCAGACTCACATGCGTCGACACCTGAGGTGATAAGCATGTGGAGGAAATGCTTACATGTTGACAGGTCTGATGAATACAGTTTATATACTTACAGTATATTGATAGATCAATAGATACTGTACATTACGGGTGTCCATAGTGTGGCTCGGGGGCCATTTGTTTTATTATTGGCCCACAGGACATTCTAAAAATATAATAACTAAAGAGGTAACTGAAAGAAACTGAAAGAAAGAAAACTGAAAAAAACAACAGCACAAACAGAAAAATCAGCAGTAGTTTCCAAGAATTTTCCAAAAATAAAGTCCAAACATCACGAAAGGTTGTATTAAAACGAGAAAAAGTAACATCATATTATGAGGAAAAATTCTAACTTTAGTAGTGTAGAGTTGAAATATTATAGAAAAAATTGTTAAGTCAAAATATTAATATGACTTAAAGTCATAAAACAAAATAAAGTTGTCATTTTTGGAAAATTAGGTTGGGGATTTCTTTAGAATATTATGGCAATAACAAAATAATAATAATACAAGTAGAAGATGTGATAAAAATTATGTATGAATGTATTTAGTATTATATATACGATCATTAAGGAAGAAAAATTAAATATTTGGAACAGCAAAAATGGGGGGTAAAAAAGAGCAAAGACCAAATCTTCCCCTGTATGATGCATTTTTTTCCTGAAAAATATATCTTTTCAGCATGTCTACACGTGTTGCTGTACAAAATATCAAGCAACCCTTCCATCCTTTGGTTTTTCACTGTGTGGCCCTCGCTGGAAAAAAGTTTGGACACCCCCCCCCGATGTAGAAAGACACCACTTAAGCCACTAATCTGTCTCGAAAATGTTTAATAAGACCCTCCAAACATTGATGCGGAGATATTTCCATGCTTGCTGAGCATGTGAGGGAGTCACTGCATTAAATTGCGTTGATGAACTGTTTGCTTATGCTGTAATAATTAACTTACATTACATTACTTTGTGTGATTACTTTCTTAATTGGCTGAATTATACATCAATTTAATATCTAATAACCAGTCTCACACATTAGACAGTGTTCAGACACAAATTGCGTGTAGTTTCCGCGCTTTAATTAAACACTCCAGAATAAATGAAACGATGTGGGATGGATGTCTCGCGGTGATTTCCTGGGTGCTTAAATATGCTATTTATTATGAACACATATAAAAATTCACTTTCTCCTCAGGAAAGCAAACCACAAGATGCCAATTACCGCATGCAAGTTGCTTTTTCCAGAACAGAGACTAATACATTTGCTGTGTGGGAGTCATTATTATATAATGCAAATACATTACTATGCCATTTCTCAAGTTTCACATTTTGTGTACAGAGCAGAGTACGGCCCCTGAAGATGATTTTAATAATACAGCACAGTGGGCTTACTTAGTTATGGAGTCAAAAGTGAGNCAGTTTATATACTTACAGTATATTGATAGATCAATAGATACTGTACATTACGGGTGTCCATAGTGTGGCTCGGGGGCCATTTGTTTTATTATTGGACCACAGGACATTCTAAAAATATCATAACTAAAGAGGTAACTGAAAGAAACTGAAAAAAACAACATCACAAACAGAAAAATCAGCAGTAGTTTCCAAGAATTTTCCAAAAATAAAGTCCAAACATCACGAAAGGTTGTATTAAAACGAGAAAAAGTAACATCATATTATGAGGAAAAATTCTAACTTTAGTAGCGTAGAGTTGAAATATTATAGAAAAAATTGTTAAGTCAAAATATTAATATGACTTAAAGTCATAAAACAAAATAAAGTTGTCATTTTTGGAAAATTAGGTTGGGGATTTCATTAGAATATTATGGCAATAACAAAATAATATTAATACAAGAAGAAGATGTGATAAAAATTATGTATGAATGTATTTAGTATTATATATACTATCATTAAGGAAGAAAAATTCAATATTTGGAACAGCCAAAATGGGGGGGGGGAAAGAGCAAAGACCAAAATCTTCCCCTGTATGATGCATTTTTTTCCTGAAAAATATATCTTTTCAGCATGTCTACACGTGTTGCTGTACAAAATATCAAGCAACCCTTCCATCCTTTGGTTTTTCACTGTGTGGCCCTCGCTGGAAAAAAGTTTGGACACCCCCCCCCGATGTAGAAAGACACCACTTAAGCCACTAATCTGTCTCGAAAATGTTTAATAAGACCCTCCAAACATTGATGCGGAGATATTTCCATGCTTGCTGAGCATGTGAGGGAGTCACTGCATTAAATTGCGTTGATGAACTGTTTGCTTATGCTGTAATAATTAACTTACATTACATTACTTTGTGTGATTACTTTCTTAATTGGCTGAATTATACATCAATTTAATATCTAATAACCAGTCTCACACATTAGACAGTGTTCAGACACAAATTGCGTGTAGTTTCCGCGCTTTAATTAAACACTCCAGAATAAATGAAACGATGTGGGATGGATGTCTCGCGGTGATTTCCTGGGTGCTTAAATATGCTATTTATTATGAACACATATAAAAATTCACTTTCTCCTCAGGAAAGCAAACCACAAGATGCCAATTACCGCATGCAAGTTGCTTTTTCCAGAACAGAGACTAATACATTTGCTGTGTGGGAGTCATTATTATATAATGCAAATACATTACTATGCCATTTCTCAAGTTTCACATTTTGTGTACAGAGCAGAGTACGGCCCCTGAAGATGATTTTAATAATACAGCACAGTGGGCTTACTTAGTTATGGAGTCAAAAGTGAGGAATTAGCAAATTAGCACAATGAGTGGGGGCTCTATAAAGGTATTCAAATGACTCAAGTAAATTAAAATTAAATACGGACAACCTGTTGAGGTCTTTGAAGAGAAGTATTGTCATTAGAGAAATGTATATTTCAGAGGTGATGTGGATGAGACAAACCGTGCAATCCCCATTTGGGTATTTTTAACAACGCATATTTATCGGCTTTGATTTTCTTCCACAAACAAAACAATAAGTTTGAGTTTCTTCTAAACTAAAAACTCCCACTTCCTCATGGAATTTGAGGAGAAATGTTTTCACTCTATCATGTCGGACATGTAATGTTAAGGTAACGTGATATAAGAAAATATCTCAATGTTTTATGTACTACATATCAATTGTATTTCAATATGTTTGCCTAATAATAGACCATAGTTTACCACAAAACAGACATCATTCATTCATTCATTCATCCATTCATTCATTTCTGGAAAAACAATGTATAGTGAGGGAACAACAATCGAACACAATACTGGGAGGGACAACTGTACCTCTGGTTTCATTCCCAAAGTTCCCCCTTTGTGAGAGTATGAAACCCAAGCAATTGTATGAAATGTATAAAACCCAAGCAATTTTTCCAATAGGAAATCATGTAAATCCAATTAATTCCCTCCAGACACCAAACAATATTCTCTTAGAGAATAATTACAGTTTAAATGCAGAAAAAAATACTGCAAACTATAAATGAGGTATAGACTTGTTGGCGTACTTTCCGATACGGTCTGTCTTGAATTCAATATTGTTTCTCACCTTTTTCATCAAATTGCTGGCACTCGCAGCTTTCTTTCTATTTATTATTCATGTTTAAGTGTCACGCTCAATAAAAAATGCCTGGATGGTAAGTCAGCAACATGTTGTTTGGGTACTCCATTCCGCGTAATGATGCAGTACACATGGTGCATGTGCACTATTATACGATAACTGAAACCTAGTCAAAATTGATACCTTTATGTTGACAACAAGGGTTTGACTGTATCCAGATAAAAAAATATGGAAACTTTATCACCTATTTCATTACTTAAAATAGATTATGTTTTGTGCAATGGTTTTGGTAAAGTAGTGTTCAAAATAATAGCAGTCCAATTTGACCAACCAAATGAATTACCGTTTTTAGTATATTTTTATTCCTTTGTGTCAAACAAGCTACCAGTAGGTGCAGCAGTTTCTCAGAAAACATACAAAAATCAGCATTCATGATATGCACGCTCTTAAGGCTAATTGGGCAATTGTGTCAGACGTTGACTTTACAAACTCAAAATATTTTTTTCCAAGGATTTGGTAATCCTGTGAATAAGCTAATACGTATTTAGTTTTTTATAAGTGCTTCACATCTGTGTGGCATGGAGTCAACCAACTTGTGTCACCTTTCAGATGTTATTCCACTCCAAGATTATTTAACAACATTCCACAATTCATTAACATTTCTTGGTTTTGCTTCAGAAACAGCATTTTTGATGTCACCCCACTAGTTTTTTATTGGATTAAGTTCCGGGGCTTGGGATGGCCATCCATAACATTCATTTTGTTGGTTTGGAACCAAGATGTTGCTGGTTTACTAGTGTGTTTGGGGTGATTGTCTTGTTGAAACAGCCATTCCAAGGGCATGTCCTTTTCAGCATAAGGCAACATGACCTCTTCAGGTATTCTGACATATGCAAACTGATCCATGATCCCTGCTATGGGATAAATAGACCCAACACCATAGTAGGAGAAACATGCCCATATCATGATGCTTCACTGTCTTCACTCTGTACTGTGGCTTGAATTCAGAGTTTGGGGGTCGTCTCACAAACTGTCAAAAAGCCAATTTTAAGAACAATTTTACTCTCATTAGTCAACAAAATGTTCCTCCATTTCTCTTTAGGCCAGTTGATGTGTTCTTTGGCAAATTGTTACCTCTCCTGCACGAGCTTTTTTTTTATTTTTAACAAAGCGACAAACAAAGGGAGCTGATCATGGTTATTCTTCCATCCGTTTTGATAGTTGTCTTCCACTCTGCCACGTGTTTTGCTTTCCATTTGAAGGCTTTGGAGATCATTTTACCTGATCACCCAAAAATGTTTTGCACCTCTTCATAGGTTTTCCCCTCTCCAATCAAATTTTTAATTAAAGTACGTTGTTCTTCTCAGCAATGTCTTGAACGACCCATTTTCCTCAGGCTTTCAAAGAGAAATGCAAGTGCTGGTTTCATCCTTAAATGGGGGCCACCTGATTCACACCTCTTTTTTCACAAAATTGTTCACGCATCACTGATTGAATGCCACACTGATATTTTTTTTTTACATTCCCCCTTTCAACTAACTGCCAAACTGCACAGCCTTAAGAGCATGCATATCATGAATACTGGGTCTTGTTTGTTTTATGAGAATCTACTGCACCTACTGGTAACTTTTTTGCCATGTCGCAATACAAATATACTAATAACAGTACTCCATCTGGTTAGTCACATTGCACTGCTATTATTTTGAACACTGCTGTATATTTAAACATAAGTCTCGTCTGTCACTATACTGAGGTAGAGATACACGACCAAGGCTACGGTGCGTTGTCTAGCTTCCGATTGGCTAAACAGTACTTTAAGGCAAGGAAATGCATTTTCATTTTGTGTGTGGAGGCAGATTTTGTTCAACCCCTGGGGAGGGAAGATGACTTGGCATGTATGTCATATAAATTGAATAGACCTGATTTCTTTTTAAAGCACAAGGTCTCTTGTCGCTTTAGCATCACTCAAAGAACTCACAACGACCTCATTAGCAGTAGTCTGGCAAACACAGCTTTTTAAATTAAGTAAATATCACATAATTGTTGAAAATGACGGCGAATTTGAAATGAGGACGCCGTCTCTTGTGATGGGCGCGGGAGATGTGAAGTGAATGCAAATCCAGGTGAGTGGTGTGGGGCCCCGACAGGATCGTTAAGTCTGCTTTCTAAATGATCTCCAGCGCTGCCAATTCAAGGTTAGACAGAAAATGATGGCAGCATGCGGATGCTTCACAGACCTCATGATAGTTTCCGTCTGTCATTATTTACGTCTGACTAGTCGCGTCATGTCAGCTACCTAGAGAGACAAACCCCTCCACCCTGCTTTTCGCATGCCGTTTGGTATACCATTATTTCTTTGCTTCAGTACCTTCAGGTGAAGCTCGTCCTCCCATCAGCTTGAATCAAAGTGAGATTTTTGACTTGGTATTAACATCCTCATGCTCTCACTTAGCAGCTGGCACAGCAGCTCCAATTCTGCATCTCATTTGACTAACCGCATTAAAAACAAGCACTAGAAGGTTGAGAATGTACAAAAACAGCTACAGGATAATTGCATGACGGGTATTTGAAAGGCTTCCGAGTTGCCTTGGACTATTAGACATCTGTCAGCAGTGACATGCGGTCAAATATTCATATTTGTCCATTGAACTGTGTTAAATGGATTTTCTGTGTGATTCTAATTGTTTTTGATACAACCAGTAAAAATAGCAGAATTAGCACATTTCTTGGTCAAATACTTAAATTCTCTCTTTATAAACTGAAAGATGTAGGGGGCCACCATAATCCATACATTGCTACTTGGTAGGGATGTTTTTTTATAGTCTTGCCAATCAGATCCGGTACCGGTTAGAGTGGCACTTGCCGTGCAAACCGCCAATACCATGACAGAAGAGTCCGGACACAGTGAGGGGAATTTACTGCTGTAGCTACGGAGCCAAATATCCAGCATCCAAAGTGAAACCAACTTCACCACGGTACCCCGCGGACATGTCTGCAAGGTGGTGTTGCGTTTTCTTGGTTATCGGGGCGGCGCCAGTCGAGTGGCAACCAGTTTTGAGACTTATTTACCGCACCTACCGTGCTGGAGTGTGGCCCAAAGTTACGACAACCGCATCGGCCCGATTTTGTGTCAGAAGCCGATTTTATCTGGTCTTCAAAATACAGCGGATTGGCAGGGACATGTCTAGTACTCGGCTTTGAGATAATCACTGTCTCTTTCTGGTTGGTAATATTGTCATTTATTTTGTCGCTTGTTAATGTGTAACTTCATTTTGTTCANCAAATAATACACACAATTTAATTAAGATGTGTCTCTGTATTTCTATTTTATATCAGTCTGTTCCATGCTGATCATATAAATAAAACCATACACTTAAATAAGCATTTGATATTACTGGTGTCATACAGTAGACATTTCGTTTTGCATGTTCAACTCAGAAACAAAAGAACCCGAGGAACCATTCGGAAGCTAAAAAAGCCCTTAAAGAGCCGGTTCCCGTAAAAGAACCGTTCCCATCACTGCTGGACATAAAAACTACAGCACAACATCTGAACCCATTCACATTTCACATTCAAGTGTTAAACTGCTTTACGAGGCCAGAAACAACGTTTGCAAAATAAAGTCAGTCTCTTTCATCCAGAAATTAATTGTCAGCCATTAAGATGACAAGCACATTTGTGGAGTAGCTGAGTGTAAATAAATACCCAGAGGAGGAGAAAATACATCAGGTTGCTGACCGGGCTTTTGCATGGCTGCAAGATATTTGTATCCATACCCTCTGCAAGCCATCGGGCCAGTGGCGTCTCTCCCTCACCAGGCATAAGCGGAACCGTCTTGAGGGAAATAAGCGCTCTCTGACATTAACTTTCATTACAAAAGTCATCTCGTCTGCCAGAAAAACTAAGGCTCAGCTCAGTTTGGTCCTAAGCAAGAGAAAGACACAATACGCAGCCTTCAGTCTAACGGGGAACAAAAGTTTAATCTCCATTAGGGGTGATAAAACCACCCTCACTCTCACAGACACTGTAAAGCACAATCATTTCACTGCAAAACACTTCTATTAAAAACATAAAATAGTAGTTTTATACGCAACTTTATATTTACTAAACCACTTCCAGAAGGTGATAAAGGTAGCGAAGTGTGCCCAGAGTGGATGCATTGATTCCGCGGTAATTGATCAGATGGGTCCTTGTGATAATTGACAATTATCCCTGATTACCAGGTAGGGGTTTAAAATCAGTTTAAGAAAATGACCTGCATTATGGGATGTTGTACAGCGGCTGAACAAAGAGAAATCAATACGCCTCAAATAAGACACCAGACAAAAGACTCACACTGGACTGTACAGTAGTGTTCAAAATAATTGCAGTGCAATGTGACTAACCAGATTAATTGCTGTTATTAGTATATTTTTATTACTACATGGCAAACAAATTACCAGTAGGTGCAGTAGATTAGAAAAAAACTAAGACCCAGCATTCATAATATAAGCGCTCTTAAGGCTGTGCAATTGGGCAATTCTTTGAAAAGGGTGTGTTAAAAAAATAGCAGTGTGGCATTAAATCAGTGATCAATTTTGTGAAAAAACAGGTGTGAATCAGGTGGCCCCTATTTAAGGATGAAACCACCACTTGTTGAACATGCATTTCTCTTTGAAAGCCTGAGGAAAATTGGTCATTCAAGGCATTGTTCAGAAAAAAAAGCGTACTTTGATTAAACAGTTGATCGGAAAGGGGAAAACTTACAAAGAGGTGCAAAAAAAATTTGAATTAAAATAATCTTGAATGCCTTAAAATGGAGAGCAAAACCAGAAAAAAGTGGCAAAAAACGGAAGACAACTATCAAAATGGATGGAAGAATAACAAGAATGGCAAAGGCTCAGCCAATGATCAGCTCCAGGATAATCAAAGACTGTCTGGAGTTACCTCAAAGTACTGTGACCGTTAGAAGAAGTCTTTGTGAAGCTAATCTATGTACACGACTCTCCTGCAATGTCCCTCTGTTAAAAAAAGGCCTGTGCAGAAGAGGTTACAATTTTCCAAAGAACACATCAACTGGCCTAAAGAGAAATGGAGGAACATTTTGTGGACTGATGAGAGTGAAATTGTTCTTTTTGGGTCCAAGGGCCGCAGACAGTTTGTGAGACGACCCCCAAACTCTGAATTCAAGCCACAGTACACAGTGAAGACAGTGAAGCATCATGATATGGGCATGTTTCTCCTACTATGCTGTTGGGTCTATTTATCCCATAGCAGGGATCATGGATCAGTTTGCATATGTCAAAATACTTGAAGAGGTCATGCCCTTGAAAAGGCTGTTTCAACAAGACAATCACACCAAACACACTAGTAAACCAGCAACATCTTGTTATGTTGTTATGTTATGGAGCGGCCAGCCCAATCCCCGGACCTTAATCCAATGGAGAACTTGTGGGGTGACCTCAAAAATGCTGTTTCTGAAGCAAAACCAAAAAATGTTAATGAATTGTGCAATGTTGTTAAATAATTTGTAGTGGAATAACAGCTGAAAGGTGCAACAAGTTGGTTGACTCCATGCCACACAGATGTGAAGCACTAAAAAAAAAAAAAAAAACTGTGCTCATACAATAACATGTGCCGCCACCCTCTAGAAAGTGAAAGTTAAGCTTGTGTGAAAGTGAGAGTCAAACAATGCATCTATGTCTGCCTCTGTCAGTATTTTTCCATGACTAACTGTCTAGCTGTCTGTTGCACAACTCTGATTGTGCTATGTGAGTGTGTCAAGGAGAACTTCTACGAGAGGCTATACTGAAAAGACACTGAACTAATAGACTGAACCTAAAGATGTAGTAACAATATCAAAAAGTTACTAGTTCCTGTCCCCCCTTAAAAGTAACTGAATTACTCACAGAATTAAGAATTACCTCATAAAGGTAATTAGTTACCAAGGAAAGTGATTAGAGGGGGATTATTGGTGGATAATGTGTTGTGTGGACGCAGAGACGGTGTGCAATTTGGAGACGTCGGGCCGCTACAATAATATTATAATATTAAATAATAATAATAATAATAATAATAATAATAACTATATAATAATATAATATTTTTTATTTATTTATTAGTTTATTTTGACAGGGACAGTGTACATTAATAGCATGACTGCAAATGCACCAGAATTTGCCAAAAGGCAAATTTTCATCTGTTGTCCCTTGACAGATGGCAAACCTGTCTCCCTAAAAATAGAGCACCAATAGTTATTTCAAAGTCATTACTATTTTATTAATAGCCATTTAGAGTCGTTTAGAGTCCAAGGACCGGAAGCTATGTGGATAAGTCCAGCTTGCTAGCTCGCTGCTGTGTAATCAAACATGCTGGCATCGACTGGCTTAGCCTTTACAGACTATTTTGGGATTTTCACGGTAATAAGGGACAGAGTGTGTCTCTTTTCAGCGCAATACAGGACGTGTACGTTTGGGTCCAAAAACGAGACAATTCAGTTTTTCAAGGTACAGTTGGTGACCCGAATTACCTCACATGACAGTTTCAAGTGAACAAAATACAGTAAGGGATAAAATACCTGAGTAATCATATAATACTATAATCCAAGCCATGTGATTGTAGTATTAGTAAATGGTCTCTTTTATAAGTGAGGGTTGCAAAACTGCACACGTCTGCATGTGAAAGTGTGCGTGTGTGTGTGGTGTGTGTGTCCCTACGTGTCTATATTTCTCCATTACTACATGTCTGACCCGGGCTGATTGCTCCTCTTGATTCAAGCAGACAGATGCAACTCATTGAGGCTTAATAAATGTACGGGCCCTGGGGATGGCAGCTAAACAGTTCTATTACGTTGGAAACATGTCAAGCAATATAAAGCCTGACCCAGAGAAAGGTCAACTGTGACATGCATGTTTAACCAAGGGAAACAAAAGCAGGGCCGGAAGGTCTTGTTTTTGTCGGCTTGCAAAGCGAGGGACTGTCTGGGTGGCAAATTGCGGGTTTTTCAGGAAATGTGCCGTCTTTGAAAAAAAAAAACAGCCAGCAGATGAGATAGAAAGACAGGATGATACTGTAGATACCCAACAACACATTTTATCAGTACTGTAATATTTTTACATATGTTATGTTTTCTATATTTTTCATTTTTAATATATTTTTTTATTTCTTTTAAATATATTTTTTCCAATTTATTTTTAATTTACTGTCAATTGAATTTAATTGTTAATATATTTTATATAATCATTCATTCATTCATTCATTCATTTTCTATTCCGCTTATCCTAATTAGGGTCTGCTGGAGCCTATCCCAGCTGACTTTTGGCGAGAGGCGGGGTACACCCTGGACTGGGCGCCAATCAATCACAGGGCATATATTTTATATATAATTTTGTAAATTATATTGCTTCATTTTTCCCATTTTTGCTAGTTTTTTTCTGACAATTGTGTTTCTACCATTAAAAAAATTATCCACAGGCCACACTTTGGACACCCTTGCTTTTAACATTCTTCATCAGAGTTGAGTGTGGAGAAAGACTATTCATGCTGCAATGTTAGTTAATAAAGGAAACCACATGTGCAAGGGGAAGGTTGATCTCGTGCTTTGAGGGACAGACGATGAAGGGCAGACTCACATGCGTCGACACCCGAGGTGATAAGCATGTGGAGGAAATGCTTACATGTTGACAGGTCTGATAAATACAGTTTATATACTTACAGTATATTGATAGATCAATAGATACTGTACATTACGGGTGTCCATAGTGTGGCTCGGGGGCCATTTGTTTTATTATTGGACCACAGGACATTCTAAAAATATCATAACTAAAGAGGTAACTGAAAGAAACTGAAAAAAACAACATCACAAACAGAAAAATCAGCAGTAGTTTCCAAGAATTTTCCAAAAATAAAGTCCAAACATCACGAAAGGTTGTATTAAAACGAGAAAAAGTAACATCATATTATGAGGAAAAATTCTAACTTTAGTAGAGTAGAGTTGAAATATTATAGAAAAAATTGTTAAGTCAAAATATTAATATGACTTAAAGTCATAAAACAAAATAAAGTTGTCATTTTTGGAAAATTAGGTTGGGGATTTCATTAGAATATTATGGCAATAACAAAATAATATTAATACAAGAAGAAGATGTGATAAAAATTATGTATGAATGTATTTAGTATTATATATACTATCATTAAGGAAGAAAAATTCAATATTTGGAACAGCCAAAATGGGGGGGGGGAAAGAGCAAAGACCAAAATCTTCCCCTGTATGATGCATTTTTTTCCTGAAAAATATATCTTTTCAGCATGTCTACACGTGTTGCTGTACAAAATATCAAGCAACCCTTCCATCCTTTGGTTTTTCACTGTGTGGCCCTCGCTGGAAAAAAGTTTGGACACCCCCCCCCGATGTAGAAAGACACCACTTAAGCCACTAATCTGTCTCGAAAATGTTTAATAAGACCCTCCAAACATTGATGCGGAGATATTTCCATGCTTGCTGAGCATGTGAGGGAGTCACTGCATTAAATTGCGTTGATGAACTGTTTGCTTATGCTGTAATAATTAACTTACATTACATTACTTTGTGTGATTACTTTCTTAATTGGCTGAATTATACATCAATTTAATATCTAATAACCAGTCTCACACATTAGACAGTGTTCAGACACAAATTGCGTGTAGTTTCCGCGCTTTAATTAAACACTCCAGAATAAATGAAACGATGTGGGATGGATGTCTCGCGGTGATTTCCTGGGTGCTTAAATATGCTATTTATTATGAACACATATAAAAATTCACTTTCTCCTCAGGAAAGCAAACCACAAGATGCCAATTACCGCATGCAAGTTGCTTTTTCCAGAACAGAGACTAATACATTTGCTGTGTGGGAGTCATTATTATATAATGCAAATACATTACTATGCCATTTCTCAAGTTTCACATTTTGTGTACAGAGCAGAGTACGGCCCCTGAAGATGATTTTAATAATACAGCACAGTGGGCTTACTTAGTTATGGAGTCAAAAGTGAGGAATTAGCAAATTAGCACAATGAGTGGGGGCTCTATAAAGGTATTCAAATGACTCAAGTAAATTAAAATTAAATACGGACAACCTGTTGAGGTCTTTGAAGAGAAGTATTGTCATTAGAGAAATGTATATTTCAGAGGTGATGTGGATGAGACAAACCGTGCAATCCCCATTTGGGTATTTTTAACAACGCATATTTATCGGCTTTGATTTTCTTCCACAAACAAAACAATAAGTTTGAGTTTCTTCTAAACTAAAAACTCCCACTTCCTCATGGAATTTGAGGAGAAATGTTTTCACTCTATCATGTCGGACATGTAATGTTAAGGTAACGTGATATAAGAAAATATCTCAATGTTTTATGTACTACATATCAATTGTATTTCAATATGTTTGCCTAATAATAGACCATAGTTTACCACAAAACAGACATCATTCATTCATTCATTCATCCATTCATTCATTTCTGGAAAAACAATGTATAGTGAGGGAACAACAATCGAACACAATACTGGGAGGGACAACTGTACCTCTGGTTTCATTCCCAAAGTTCCCCCTTTGTGAGAGTATGAAACCCAAGCAATTGTATGAAATGTATAAAACCCAAGCAATTTTTCCAATAGGAAATCATGTAAATCCAATTAATTCCCTCCAGACACCAAACAATATTCTCTTAGAGAATAATTACAGTTTAAATGCAGAAAAAAATACTGCAAACTATAAATGAGGTATAGACTTGTTGGCGTACTTTCCGATACGGTCTGTCTTGAATTCAATATTGTTTCTCACCTTTTTCATCAAATTGCTGGCACTCGCAGCTTTCTTTCTATTTATTATTCATGTTTAAGTGTCACGCTCAATAAAAAATTCCTGGATGGTAAGTCAGCAACATGTTGTTTGGGTACTCCATTCCGCGTAATGATGCAGTACACATGGTGCATGTGCACTATTATACGATAACTGAAACCTAGTCAAAATGTATACCTTTATGTTGACAACAAGGGTTTGACTGTATCCAGATAAAAAAATATGGAAACTTTATCACCTATTTCATTACTTAAAATAGATTATGTTTTGTGCAATGGTTTTGGTAAAGTAGTGTTCAAAATAATAGCAGTCCAATTTGACCAACCAAATGAATTACCGTTTTTAGTATATTTTTATTCCTTTGTGTCAAACAAGCTACCAGTAGGTGCAGCAGTTTCTCAGAAAACATACAAAAATCAGCATTCATGATATGCACGCTCTTAAGGCTAATTGGGCAATTGTGTCAGACGTTGACTTTACAAACTCAAAATATTTTTTTCCAAGGATTTGGTAATCCTGTGAATAAGCTAATACGTATTTAGTTTTTTATAAGTGCTTCACATCTGTGTGGCATGGAGTCAACCAACTTGTGTCACCTTTCAGATGTTATTCCACTCCAAGATTATTTAACAACATTCCACAATTCATTAACATTTCTTGGTTTTGCTTCAGAAACAGCATTTTTGATGTCACCCCACTAGTTTTTTATTGGATTAAGTTCCGGGGCTTGGGATGGCCATCCATAACATTCATTTTGTTGGTTTGGAACCAAGATGTTGCTGGTTTACTAGTGTGTTTGGGGTGATTGTCTTGTTGAAACAGCCATTCCAAGGGCATGTCCTTTTCAGCATAAGGCAACATGACCTCTTCAGGTATTCTGACATATGCAAACTGATCCATGATCCCTGCTATGGGATAAATAGACCCAACACCATAGTAGGAGAAACATGCCCATATCATGATGCTTCACTGTCTTCACTCTGTACTGTGGCTTGAATTCAGAGTTTGGGGGTCGTCTCACAAACTGTCAAAAAGCCAATTTTAAGAACAATTTTACTCTCATTAGTCAACAAAATGTTCCTCCATTTCTCTTTAGGCCAGTTGATGTGTTCTTTGGCAAATTGTTACCTCTCCTGCACGAGCTTTTTTTTTATTTTTAACAAAGCGACAAACAAAGGGAGCTGATCATGGTTATTCTTCCATCCGTTTTGATAGTTGTCTTCCACTCTGCCACGTGTTTTGCTTTCCATTTGAAGGCTTTGGAGATCATTTTACCTGATCACCCAAAAATGTTTTGCACCTCTTCATAGGTTTTCCCCTCTCCAATCAAATTTTTAATTAAAGTACGTTGTTCTTCTCAGCAATGTCTTGAACGACCCATTTTCCTCAGGCTTTCAAAGAGAAATGCAAGTGCTGGTTTCATCCTTAAATGGGGGCCACCTGATTCACACCTCTTTTTTCACAAAATTGTTCACGCATCACTGATTGAATGCCACACTGATATTTTTTTTTTACATTCCCCCTTTCAACTAACTGC
Source organism: Oostethus manadensis (assembly GCA_024372805.1). Taxonomy (NCBI): domain Eukaryota; kingdom Metazoa; phylum Chordata; class Actinopteri; order Syngnathiformes; family Syngnathidae; genus Oostethus; species Oostethus manadensis. Next base: position 1,733,098 of record QODF01000063.1, read on the forward strand.
CAAACTGCACAGCCTTAAGAGCATGCATATCATGAATACTGGGTCTTGTTTGTTTTATGAGAATCTACTGCACCTACTGGTAACTTATTTGCCATGTCGCAATACAAATATACTAATAACAGTACTCCATCTGGTTAGTCACATTGCACTGCTATTATTTTGAACACTGCTGTATATTTAAACATAAGTCTCGTCTGTCACTATACTGAGGTAGAGATACACGACCAAGGCTACGATGCGTTGTCTAGCTTCCGATTGGCTAAACAGTACTTTAAGGCAAGGAAATGCATTTTCATTTTGTGTGTGGAGGCAGATTTTGTTCAACCCCTGGGGAGGGAAGATGACTTGGCATGTATGTCATATAAATTGAATAGACCTGATTTCTTTTTAAAGCACAAGGTCTCTTGTCGCTTTAGCATCACTCAAAGAACTCACAACGACCTCATTAGCAGTAGTCTGGCAAACACAGCTTTTTAAATTAAGTAAATATCACATAATTGTTGAAAATGACGGCGAATTTGAAATGAGGACGCCGTCTCTTGTGATGGGCGCGGGAGATGTGAAGTGAATGCAAATCCAGGTGAGTGGTGTGGGGCCCCGACAGGATCGTTAAGTCTGCTTTCTAAATGATCTCCAGCGCTGCCAATTCAAGGTTAGACAGAAAATGATGGCAGCATGCGGATGCTTCACAGACCTCATGATAGTTTCCGTCTGTCATTATTTACGTCTGACTAGTCGCGTCATGTCAGCTACCTAGAGAGACAAACCCCTCCACCCTGCTTTTCGCATGCCGTTTGGTATACCATTATTTCTTTGCTTCAGTACCTTCAGGTGAAGCTCGTCCTCCCATCAGCTTGAATCAAAGTGAGATTTTTGACTTGGTATTAACATCCTCATGCTCTCACTTAGCAGCTGGCACAGCAGCTCCAATTCTGCATCTCATTTGACTAACCGCATTAAAAACAAGCACTAGAAGGTTGAGAATGTACAAAAACAGCTACAGGATAATTGCATGACGGGTATTTGAAAGGCTTCCGAGTTGCCTTGGACTATTAGACATCTGTCAGCAGTGACATGCGGTCAAATATTCATATTTGTCCATTGAACTGTGTTAAATGGATTTTCTGTGTGATTCTAATTGTTTTTGATACAACCAGTAAAAATAGCAGAATTAGCACATTTCTTGGTCAAATACTTAAATTCTCTCTTTATAAACTGAAAGATGTAGGGGGCCACCATAATCCATACATTGCTACTTGGTAGGGATGTTTTTTTATAGTCTTGCCAATCAGATCCGGTACCGGTTAGAGTGGCACTTGCCGTGCAAACCGCCAATACCATGACAGAAGAGTCCGGACACAGTGAGGGGAATTTACTGCTGTAGCTACGGAGCCAAATATCCAGCATCCAAAGTGAAACCAACTTCACCACGGTACCCCGCGGACATGTCTGCAAGGTGGTGTTGCGTTTTCTTGGTTATCGGGGCGGCGCCAGTCGAGTGGCAACCAGTTTTGAGACTTATTTACCGCACCTACCGTGCTGGAGTGTGGCCCAAAGTTACGACAACCGCATCGGCCCGATTTTGTGTCAGAAGCCGATTTTATCTGGTCTTCAAAATACAGCGGATTGGCAGGGACATGTCTAGTACTCGGCTTTGAGATAATCACTGTCTCTTTCTGGTTGGTAATATTGTCATTTATTTTGTCGCTTGTTAATGTGTAACTTCATTTTGTTCACGTGTTTCCATCTTTCCATCTTCTATACCGCTTATCCTCATCAGTGTTGCGGGAGTATGCTGGAGCCTATCCCAGCTGACTTCAGGCAAGAGGTCGGGTCACCCTCGTTGTGTTTCCTTAAATGTAAATTTGTTGTGGGTTTTCAGGAATGTGATTTTGATTTGAGTTTTGTTCACGTGTTCCCTGAATGTGAATTGGTTTTGTTAATGTGTTTTCTGAAAAGTAATTTAAATTTCTTTGTTGACGTCTTTCCTGAAATATAAATTTGTTAATGTGTTTTCAGGAATGTGCTTTTGCTTTAAGTTTGGTTAATGTGTTTACTGAAATATGAATTGGTTTTGTTAATGTGTTTTCTGAAAAGTAATTTAGTTTTATGAATGTATTTCTTGAATGTAAATGTCTTTGTTGACGTCTTTCCTGCAATAAAAATGTGTCAATGTGTTTTCAGGAATGTGATTTTGATTGGTTGATCGGTTTTGTTAATGTATTTTCTGACTTGTACATGTGTTTTGTTAATGTGTTTTTTAAAAAGAGAATTGTTCACATTTTGTTTGTGATTCCTGAGATGTAAATGTGTTTTGTGAATGCATTTTCTGAAATGTAAATTAATTAATGTGTTTCCTGAAATGTGAGTTTGGGGTGTTAATGTGTTTTCCATCCATCCATCCATCTTCTATACCGCTTTTCCTCATTAGGGTCGCGGGTATGCTAGAGCCTATCCCAGCTGAGTTTGGGCGGGAGGCGGGGTACACCCTGGACTGGTCGCCAGTCAATCGCGGGGCAGACAAAGAAGCATTCTCACTGTAATGGACAATTTAGAGTCACCAATTAAGCTAACATGCATGTTTTTGGAATGTGGGAGGAACTCGTAGTACCCGGAGAAAACCCTGGCACGCACTGGGAGAACGGTTTTCAGTAAATCAATGTAAGAAATACATCCCTTTAATGAGTGACTTATATTGACATTGATTAGAGCACATGAGAGAAAGGAGCTCACCACGCACCAAATAATCATATGGCTTTTCAAAACCAATCCAAATGGATTAAACTCTGAAAGCAACGCTAGAATCTCTTGAGTTTTCTTGCACAACATCCAAATTCATTTCGCAAGTCTCAGGGCGGGAAGACGGCCATTTATCACAGCAACAGCCATGAATCAAGTCGCACGGTAAAATCGAACATTGATTCACCTTATTCCCTTGTTTTTCCATCTGGACCACGATAATGATCATTAAACTGACCGCAGCATGTCCCAAAAATGGATTTATCACATACTGAGCTCAGCCTGAAACATTGCAGGGAGGGCACCTCGATGAAAAGGATGCGGCTGAAACAAAAACAACGCGATCTCGTTCGTAGGAAGAAGCAAGCAAAGACTTTGGCTGGAGTCAATCTCCACCATCCCGGCCTAGATGAGCATGCTTTAACGGGACTGCTTAGCCCCATCATGACCCAATGAGCGCCGGCTGTGGAGTGGACGTGCTCGGTGTACGTGTTCCCAGCAGGGAGAACATGTCTGATGAAGGTCACACTGCAGCAGCAGGGGGCTCTCTTAAGTGAACTCTAGAAAGGATAACGAGCCGCATTCACCGCTCTGCCTGCCGACGAGTAGCCATTCACGCAAAGACTCCGCAGATTTGCCGCTTTGGAGACGTAACAGTTGAGTCGGCATTTATTCATCTGTGTCTTTACACGGAAGAGATTTCAAAAGAATCCCTTGCCACCTCATGACGTTGTCAAAAACATAGCAATTAATAAATCATGCAGTTTTTTGGTTGAATACAGGCCTACTATTAGTTTAAGCAAATCGGAGGAAAGTACTGTTCACAAACTAGTGGGAGTCTTATTATGCGTACTATATTGGGTAATATATCGTAAAGGTGCTATAAAAACATTACATTTATAAATCAGGAACTTGGTTTTTTCCAAAATATATCCTCATTGATTAATCACGCTGTTCCATGCTTGAATACAGGCCTGTTATTAGTTTTTAATCAAAACAAATCTCAGCAAATGTTATGGGTTTTTTACTTTGCCTTTTCAAGCATAGAAATGACTACATGAAGTAAAATACAAATATAACGCATTCAGAAGACACATTTAAAAACATTGTGATGACATGTCGAATAACACACTTCAGAAACTTTAAGTAAAACATGGGTGAGTCTTAGTTTTTCTTCTTGTGTGTACTATATTGGGTAATAGGAGCGTGAAAGCGACTAGAGGGGTGTTATCTCATGTAAAGAGGGCTCTAATAATGTTAACATTTTGTATTTACAAAGTTTTCTATGTTTTTACTATAAAAATATTTGATTTGTAAATAAGGAAGTCGTTTTTTTCAAAAATATATGAATTGATAAATCATGCTGGTTCATGGTTGAGTACAGCCCTCTTATTAGTAACAAAAAAAATGCATATTTAAGGAAAAGTTTAGTATTTTTCCGCCTAAATTAAGCATTTTCAAGCATTAAAATGAATAAATGAACTTAAATACAAATATAAGACCCGTAGAAAAATGATGTGATGATATGTATTATTCTACAACGGTCACTAGGTATCAGTTACTGTAATGTTGGGTGAGACACAAAAGCACCGGACTTGGTGGTCGGAACAACAGGCTTTTATTGCAGGTTTGAATGATCTCACAACAGGCAGAATAATCCCTAACAGGGCTACTGTTGCAGCTGTAACATATGCTAAGATAAAATATAAAAAATATATCAACTGATATATCTTGCTGTTTTGTGGCTGAATACAGGCCTGTTTAGTAAAATAAGATGCATATTTAAAGAAATGTTTAGTATTTTTCTGCCTAAATTAAGCATTTTCAAGCATTAAAATGTTATTGGTAATAGGAGTGACTATAGGGATGTTATCTCATGTCTAGAGGGCTCTAATAATGTCTGAAAATCTATTTAGAAGGTTGTAAATCGGTTTTCAATGCTTTAACTACAAAAACATTCCATTCAACATTTCCATTCAACAAATATGGGATCCTGCTTTGCGGAAATTCACTTATCACAATCAGGTCTGGAACCAATTAACTGCGATAAAGGGGCGATTACTGTAAACCAAAATGTGAAATGAGCCTCAGTAGAAGTTTTGTCCAAACAGACCGTACCTAATGTACAACACTCTTGGTTCCCACATGTCTCTTTCACACACACGTCGACCCGCCACTGTTACGGCTGTGATACTATCTCAGAAGCGGAAAATTAATGCGTGGCAAAAAGCCGAGAAAAATAATTGGTGGAAAATTCCTGGTTTTCCAAAGGGGCAACATATCCCAGTGCGGATAGTTGAAAAACACAACACACACATTTCTGATCAAAACGCCACCTCCAATTACAAAGCAGGGGCTGCTATGTCATCAGTATTCATTCAAATGAAGAAATGTCGTTTTCTTGAAAAGCAACTCAGTGCGTACACCAAAATGGGAAATTAGCCTCAATGGAATTTGCGTCCAAACAGAGCATTGCCCGGTGTTATGGTCGCCTAATGGACAATGTAGCATTAATTCAGCTTCAGATGAAAAGGCAGGGCAGCCGAATCACAAATGAGGAGGGGGCCCAAGGTGTATGAATTATGCATATTACATTACCATAACCCTACTATACACTGTGCAGCTAAACAATGTGGTATAAATTAGACTCAAACTGAGATATTGAACAATTTCCTTGCATGGTTCTTGCCTAGAAGTCAAATTGCATTCAGCTTCCTCAGCAAAGGCTGAGCCCATATGAGATTTGTATGTCCAGCTCACAAAATACGATGTAAACAAGTCAGCGATAATTGAAAAGAAAGTCTCTTGACTGCTTTTCTGCAGAGCTATCATTCAAGTAGATGGGAATTTGCTTAAACGGAAGGCGAGGAATGACTTTTTCCATTGATTTCCCTTCAAACGGCCACGTAAATGATACGCTGCAATTTGCTTTGTCGCATGTTGAAATTGTGCTCAAGCAAAACATGTCCAAAACTATTATATGCAATCATGCCGTTCTTATTAATCCCAAGGAAACCTAATAAACGCTCAACGCTGGCAGGCATGGCAGGCAGAGACGCAGCCATAAAATTCAACCTTTAAATAATGTTTGCACACAACCTCATTTGAAAATGGTGCTATATTAATATTGTTTGCAATACACAATTTCATAGCTTCTATGCTTAATTAATAAACATGATTACTTTAGGAGCACCAGTAAATGATACAAATCTGTGACTAATTGAGATGCCCATAAAAACGTATACAGTAAAAAAAATGTATATTTTTCACACATGGCTAATTGAGACGCCTATAAAAACGCATACTGCATACCGTATGTATACAGTAAAAAAAAAACATGTATATTTTTCACACATGGCTAATTGAGTCAACTATAAAAATCCATGCACATACCTTTTTCATGGTCATGAGCTTTGGGTAGTGACCGAAAGGTCAAGATAGCAGGTACAAGCGGACGAAATGAGTTTTCTCATCCGAGAGGGACTCTAAAGAGAACCGCCGCTACTCCGCATTGTGAGGAGCCAGATGAGGCGGCTCGGGCATCTGGTTAAGATGCCTCCCGGGCGCATAGATAACCTGTTTACAATCTTCTAAATAAGTGTTCTAACATCATTAGAGCCCTCAAGATATGAAATAACACCCCTATAGTCACCTTTACATTTGTATTACCTGATATAGTAAATATAATCAGCAAAAATAAGACATATTAGACATAAACAAAATAACAGACTCACAAATTAGCAGTTTCTTGTTTTTTTGGACAGCGTACTTCCAGCACACTGCCGCCATTAAAATCCTTTAAATGTCTTCACACTTGTATTACCCAACATAGTAAAGAAAATAAGATGTAAATAAAATTCCTGCCCGAGCAGTGTCACGCTAAATGTGCTCCCCAGGGAACCTCAGTGACGTGTCTGGTGCCTGTCTCACCAATTACTGCCACCTAGTGGCCAATGTAGAATACTGTAGTCACAATTACAACGCTTCTTCTGCCTTGTATTTGTATTTAAGTTCATTTAGTTTGATTTTGTAGCTATTTTATGCTTGAAAATGCTTAATTTAGTCTGAAAATGAGTACAATTTGAGTAAATGGGCATACCTTTTTACTGATAATAGGCTGCGAGACGGTCATCATTTATTAATTACGCTTTGAGAAACCACAGTAGAGTGAGGAAGCGATGCTCGAACCGCAATGTAGTGAGAGACGACCATATTTTTCCTAGTCAGCCACTTCAAGTGTAAAAGCAGCACCCTGAAATAAATGCATGGGTCGCTGCAAACTCTGATATAACAAATTAATATGACAAATTAATATGACCCATATTCCTGTCAGAGAAAAGCACCTTTTTTTTTTACCAAAAATGTGTGAATTTCCAAGGCCTTGGATTCACTTTACCAAACTAATGACAATTTTTGTCTAGATCCACATGTGAGGAAAAAAACAAAGGCCTCCCTTTGTTTTTTTCAATAATTTAATGCTGAGCGTGCATCTCTGACTTGTAGTTCGCATTTAGCAAAGCGCACACTCACCGCTGGCTTTGTAAAACAGTATGTGGCGCTGCTAACAACCTCTCTTCCAGCCTTGTAATCATTACCTGGCATCTTATTGCCTCTGTGGCTTTTAAAGCTCTTGTTTCACTCCCAGAAAACAGCAGATCTTTTATTAAAACTTTGGGAGAGCGTCACCCACCCCTTCTTCCCCTGCGGAGGGAAGCGGGGGTGCTGGGCGGAGGAGGAGTGGGACAAATTAGTGTTGACAGTAGACACTTAAAGCAGGAAAATCACAGGCCCGCTGGGAGGCAGGAGCCACATGGGGCTCCGCGCTTGTGTAAAGAATACTCCAGATTTCACTTGAGATGCAGTCACCTTTTAACAGAGCGGGGGGGAAGGGGGGGTGTCAAAAGAGCCTCTTGAAAGAGCCAATAAAGCCACTAAAAGAGGAGGATTAACCAGCTGATATCAAGGACAGCGGTTTGTTTGGGGAGGCCTTTTCTGCCGGAGCCCGCTGGGCGGAACGTTTCCTTTTCAAAGCACGCCACAGCACGGCCAACTTGGTATTGACGTCTTCATCCCCATTGTGGGCACAGTCAAAGCAGGGGTGTCCAAACCTTTTCCAATAAGGGCCACATAGATGTACTAAAAATATTCCCAAAAAAAACCCAGCATATACAGTAGGTGAAGAAGCCTATTGCAGTATTAGTATCAACTTCCAGCCTGTTTTTGCTATTGTTGTTCTAATTTTGCATGGATTTTATTTTCATAATATAACTTTTTTCCCCATCCTAATTTTCCAAAAACTACAACTTTATTTTTGTTTAGTTTGTTTTTCATATTTTTTTCTAATATTTTGTCTAATATTTCAACTCTATGCTAATAAAATGACATTATTTTTCCTCATAATATAACATTATATTAAATTATATATTGTATATTTTTTCCTATTTCTGCTATTTTTTTTATTCCCAATTATTCTCAATAATTATAACTTTTTAACCCAGTGATTCCCAAACTTTTTTGCCGCATCCCCTTTTGGAGATAATTTTGTTTTAATAATGTTATTTTTCCCCATTATTATTACTATTATTAAGTTATCTGCGTAAAATTCGTTTTTTGATAGGTTACAAGTTTTGTCTTTCAATATTTTGACTTTGTTCTTGTAAACTTAAGAGATTTTTTTCCATTTTTGCTGTTGTTTTTTTGGTTTAGTTTTTTTGTTGTTGTTGTTGAATACTTTTAAATGTGTAAAAAAAGATAGCTGCGGACTGCAGCTGGACACTCTGGACAACCCTGGATTATTTTGCTTCAACACTGTGTATTTTTGTTACTCTTTAATCCAGACATTAATCGTTTATTAATCATCTGTTTCAAAGTGGCACCCAAGGCAAAAATGTATGGCATTCCCCTACATCACCAGCCTATGGAATTTTTTTTGTTTTTGCCGCTGTCTTTCATTTGTAAGACAGAAGTGTAGAAAGAGCGGCCACAGGGGCTGTTTATATATGAGCCCACGGCAAGTTCTAACAATACAATTAAACAAGAAAACTGAAAAAACGACAAGAAAAAGACTTGAATCAGAATGAAGTTTGGACACCCCTGTTGTAAGGTACCCAATATTTACGAATACAAAAAAATACAAAATAAAATCTGAAATATAGTATAAATAATAATGAAAATCCTGTAAATAAGTGAATAAATAATAATGGTAGTAAATCATGAGTACTACAGTCACCATCAAAAAAATTGCATACAATAACTTTATATGTGCACTACATTTACAATACTCAATATACAAAAACTAAATAAAATAAACATACAAAAGCTAAAAATAGTAATATTAATTGAGCGTTGCTTTACATTTTAATCAATTTGCCTTTTCCTTAAATTTAATTTAATAGCAATAATTATTTTTAATACAATGAATTTTGCCAGATTTTTGGCACCCCTTGGAGGTCACATCAGCCTTAGCATCCACCCATATTGCCTAATGGGCCAGCCAGCTCCCTGCTCTATTTAATGACAAATGCCCACAAAACAGCAAATTAGGTTTATGATAACGGTTTTTCTAAAGGGATTTTCTAAAGGTTTGACGATTTTTTTTAACCTTGTCATAAATGTTAAGATAAAGTATAATTTACTGTGAATGTTCAATAATAAGGTTGCTTGAATAAAATATTGCTCAAAACTATAATATATATAGGTGGTTTGTTAAAATATTTGAATTAAATACGGTCAAAAAAGCAAAATGGTTCAATCCAAACATGTAGCATTCTTGCACAGCGGCATTTGGCAACGAGGATAGGGGTTATGTTCACACTGCAGGGCAATTCTGATTTTGTTTGCTCATATGCAACCTGTATCTGATTTTTTCATGTCACTGAACAGCACAATTGCATTTTTTTTTCAAATGCAACTCAGGTCTCATTCGTATGTGGATTTAAATGGGATATGTATGCGATGCAACTGCAGTGTGAACGCTCAGTTGGTACATATCCGACATATACAGTGGTGTGAAAAACTATTTGCCCCTTTCCTGACTTTTTATTCTTTTGAATGTTTGTCACACTTAAATGTTTCTGTTCATAAAAAATAGTTAACTATTAGTCAAAGATAACATAATTGAACACAAAATGCAGTTTTTAAATTAAGGTTTACGTTATTAAGGGAGGAAAACAACTCCATATCTACATGGCCCTGTATGAAAAAGTGATTGCCCCCCACCCT
>QODF01000063.1:1744003-1866014 GCA_024372805.1 Oostethus manadensis
TGCAAAGATGAGTGGGCCAAAATTCCTCCAGAGCATGTAAAAGACTTGTTGCAAGTTATGGCAAACGTTTGATTGCAGTTATTGCTGCTAAGGGTGGCCCAACCAGTTATTAGGTGCAGGGGCAATTACTTTTTCACACAGGGCTATGTGGGTTTGGATTTTTTTTCTCCCTAAATAATAAAAACATTATTTTAAAAAACTGCATTTTGTGTTTACTTGTGTTATCTTTGCTTAATATTAAAATGTGTTTGATGATCAGAAACATTTTGTGTGACAAACATGCAAAAGAATAAAAAGTCAGGAAGGGGGCAAATAGTTTTTCACACCACTGTACATCATGGAAAGGCGACTTTAAAAGTAGCCAGTCATGGAAAGACGTAGTTTATTGTGCAAGTATTGGATAAATGTACTCACCCACGTGGTTCTTCTCATCCGAAAATTATTTTTCTAAGCTGTTAGTAAGCAGCACTCCACCCACACACACCTTAGAACAGAAGTGGCAACAAGTTGTCTACAAACGTCCATACCAAAAATTTTGCCATCTTTCTTCTTCATTTTCCACACGGAATCATTTGGTTGAGAAAATACTGACTCCCGTCGCATAAAATCTTTGAAATTGCCACTAACGCGTTAAGGAGAGCATGCTCGTAATGTGCGAACAGATACTGAAATGTCAATATCTCCGATACCAGCTCTTGATGATCTAAAGTCGACTCTGAAATCACTATGAAAAAAATCACATAGTGATTTTGATACTTCAGCTATATGATTTTGTCCTTTGTTTTTTCTGGTGATGTATTTCAGCTTTGCTATATTGTAATCACCCCACTATCTCAATATGCTTAAAATAAATGAATACATTCCTATGATGTCTTGTGTTCTTTATGCTATGATTTGAAATACTGTACACTACGTTTTAAAATTTACCAGACACATTGGGTGAATTTGCACATAGCATTAGATTAGTATCGCTGATACTACCCTGAAATTTACCCAGTATCGAATCAGAAATGAAATCAATAGTATCACAAGTCTAGAGCATACAACGTAGCAGTCTTTACTTCCGTAAACACACGGAAATGAGTGTAATGTCGTGCTTCTGTGCATGCATGTCACTTTCCAGACGCGTTGCGTTCACAAGTCATATTTGTTAGGAAATGTCAACCACCACATAAAAAATGCAAACAGAAAATCCCAATTGGGAATTAAACCCTGCAGTGTGAATGTAGCCCTGACAGAAAAGAGGCAAAAATACACATTTAATCTGTGACAGTTTCACTTTTGCATCTCTTAGCACACAACTGTGGTGCGTTCAAGGACCATCGAGCAAAGCGCAAAACAGTAATAGGACCTAAAAAGTCGTCTTTGACGGAATTTATGTAATAATTAGTTTTAACTTCATGTAAATGCGTTTGGGGGGGCTTATGTATGGGGCTCCATAGTTTGGTGCGCCACCCCTGTGTGAATACCAACATTTTCTTCACGTTGTGGCAAAACATGAACTATAAAAATAAAACGTTACAGACAAGAAGTTGCTCTCGGCCAAGCGGCTCTCTGAGGAAAAAAGCTTGGAGGGGCCAGCTTTAACGTAACAGGAGCCCCCGTGGCCAACTTTGCCAAGTGGTGTATTATCGCCTTTATGGCCAATTCATCAGAGGGCGCCGCTGGTGGAAGTGAGGCTACACAATATGAAACACTTAATTACGCCACATCAGGGGTTTTCAATCTCCGCTTAATTTCCCAGCAGCTGCGATGAAAAAGTCTTTATCCAATGAATGTGTCAAAACGCGACCCAGCAGTGTCACGGCCTTCGCGCAACCCCATAAACAGCAGATAAAAGAGCTGGGAATAGACGCATTGAGCAACACACTCGCCGCTCGGAGAGCTGGAAAATACAAGCGACGAGAGCCAAATGAGTCATTTTAAGCGAGCTATTTACATCTTTAAGAGGTGTTAGTTTTAAGTTGAGGTAGTAGAGGGTGATATATTGGCTGCAACATGAGAGAAGCATGGCAACTATGGGTTGGGTGAAAGCAAAAACATCAAATAGTGACTTCAGTCTTTGGGGTTTTTGATAGCTATGAACAAATCACACACATAAAGATGATTAATGGATTTCCTGGTCAGAATCTGTCTATAGTGTCCCACAATCCATTCTTTACAGAGACTGAGTCACCAACGCGTAGGGTGTTTTATTTGGGCACTTGATATCTTTGTCAACTGTTGAGCAAAAACCCGAGGCTCCAATGTACTGTGGAAAGTATTGCAAGGTTTGGTGTGTGATATAAACAAAAAATAATAATAAACCAGAATAAACAAGCAACGCTATCAGTGTATCAAAGGGTATAATACATATATACACAATCTTGTACAATAATCAAAACAGCGTTTGGTTAAATTAAATGAAATTAGTGTTCATATTTTTGGGTGTGTCCCCCCCAACACTTAACGTCATTAGGACATCTTTTCTGGTCGGTTCGTCATTTGTCTTGATTTAGCCCAGGAATGGACTTTGAAAATTGGGCTGCGATTAGTTTGACTGATTTGGTCCAAACGTAGCCCCAAAACAGACGTTTTTCAACAAAATGTAGACAGGAAGGGATGTCTTTTTGTCTTTCATTTGTCAACAGAATCTATACGTTATTTCAACATTTGTTAATAATGTCTTTTCAACTCATTTTTGCTGGGCTGGCTGAAACAGATTTCGTGGAAACTAAATAGACTTTAGTGGGTTTTTCGGATGCCCCAGTTTCAAATGTTTCGGTTTTAGTCGAAGATTTTCTCCTAACGTTTGCCTCCGTTTTTGTACAATATAACAGATTCCTTGGATTTTTCAACATTCAAGCCTTTTGGACAAATTCATAACAAAAACCACATTACAGCTATAACTAGGGATGGCCCATATTGGCTTGTTTGACAATATGCGATATGCCGACATTGTCCAACTCTCAATTGCCGATTCCGATATCAACCGTTACCGATATGTGGTTTTTTTCCCACTTTATTTATGAGTGCCTGGGGTGAAAATGGGAAAACTCAGGACAATTCCAATGTGCCTTGACTAAATGAGGGAGGCAACTGTAAGTTTTGACATGGGACCCAGAATTCCAGGCTGCAGCCCCGTTACCGGCATTATGGTATATTAAAAAAAAAAACAGCATAAACCCCCTTATTATTTAAACTTATTGGACTTAAACTTCTCTTTTTGAAGAGAACGGAATATCAGTGCATCGTGAAACGTCCAGAGGATGACACACATTCTTTAAGGAGACTTTGGGTGTGAGAGTACTTTGGTGGAACAGAAAAAGCACTCGGCGTCTTCCACTGCTGTGAAAGGCTGCTCATCTTATGTTAGTTAGTCATCTTATGTTATGGGATGCAATAGTGCTAGCCAATGCAATAGTTCTAGCCACCGCTGATCGGCTTTTGGGATCGGAATTGAAAGGCATTTGCTGATCTTGTGAGTCTTCACGAAAACAACCATTTACCGATATCTCATTTTTATGCCAATATAGGGCATCCTTAGCTGTAACTCATTATTAAATATTAGATATGCCATTAATTGACTTTTTATTACTGTATATATTGACATGTATCTGTCATTATTGCACAGTGGCTGTGTTACATATTGTGTTGCAATGTTATATACAGTATCTTATATATTACATCCCCATCCCTAACCCGTAATGGAAAATGAGTTCCTTAACTTAACTCTTTCTGTTCTTTTCCGTCCTGCATGCTGGGACCTGCAGATGCTCATTTGGTGCTAATGCATTGCCAATGAGGCTCGTGTCGCAGCGTGGCAGAGCTGTTACTAGCCATTCAAAGGTATCTCACTTTGCATTGTTATTGTCACATTGTCACGGCGCAAGTTAATAAGAAATGAAGCGTTTTAGTTTGTTCTCTGATACGCCGCTCCACAGTTACGGCCATACTACCCTCCCCTGTAATAAAACAAGCAGTGGCTGCCTCTGATAACTCAATAAGCACCCGGACGCCTCCTAAAGTGTCACACCTGCACTTCTCCGCCGAGCATCTTCCTTCGTGGGCCTCGCTCGGGGGCTCGATACACCTGCCTGGTGGATCTCCGACGCTGAGCAGCTGGGGCAGGAACATGATGCATGCGTAATGAGGAAGATCAGGATGCATGCATGGGAAGAACAGTTAAATGGTGGGTAAAGCATTCATATATGATGGTAACTTGTATTTCTGGTACAAATATTTTAGCTCAGAATAAAAATTAAAAGTGAAGCTTTTTTTCCTTACTTTTAATAAGTTAAAAAATATTTCCACCTTCCCCTTGCTGCGCGGTATTATACACTCCATTTAAAGAGCATATTTAACAAGAGGAGAGCAGTGGTGGTACTTTTTTGCTCAATATTATCGTACACTTTTTATCCAGCCCGTGCAGTTTATTCCCACGAGCCACTGTCAAGGATTTTGTTCAAGAAAATAAACATATAATTATTCTTTAAGCACAAAGGCATTTATTAAGGGGACTTTTGAATAATTAGATGTCAGCATATATTTATTCATTCATTTTCTACAGCGCTTATCCTCATTAGGGTCGCGGGTATGCTGGAGACTATCCCAGTTGACCTCAGACGGGAGGCGGGGTACACCCCGCACTGGTCGCCAGTCAATCACAGGGCACATATAGACAAATAAAGACATACACACCACTCACACTCATGGACAATTTATAGTCGCCAATTAACCTAACACGCATGTTTTTGGAATGTGGGAGGAATCCCGAGTACCCGCAGAAAACCCACGCACGCACGGGGAGAACATGCAAACTCCACACAGAGATGCCCAACGGAGATTCCAACCCAGAACCTTTTGACTGTGAAGCCAACATGCTACCCCATTCAGCGACCGTGCGGCCCACACGGCCACCGTATGAGCATATATTTAAAACATTGTTATTTCATTGGTTTAAGTTATGCTAGTTTTCTGTTCCCAAAACCGCAGCTAGTGGGGAAACGTTTACAGTGGATTACGTTCCGACATGCCCATAAAAATGTCTATTTTTGACGCACGGCTCGCACCTCGCTCTCCAAACCCATCCATCCATCCATCCATCCATTTTCCACCGCTTATCCGGGTCCGGGTCGCGGGGGCAGCAGCTTCAGTAGGGAAGTCCAGACTTCCCGGTCCCCAGCGACCTCTTCCAGCTCCATCGGGAGGACACCAAGGCGTTCCCAGGCCAGCTGTGAGACATAGTCCCTCCAGCGTGTCCTAGGTCTTCCCGGGGGCCTTCTGCCGACTGGGCATGCCCGAAACACCTCACCAGGGAGGCGCCCGGGAGGCATCCGGACTAGATGCCCGAGCCACCTCAACTGGCTCCTCTCGATGTGAAGGAGCAGCGGCTCTACTCTGAGCTCCTCCCGGATGGCCGAGCTCCTCACCCTATTTCTTAGGGTGATTCCAGCCACCCTACGGAGGAAAGTCATATCCGCCGCTTTCATCCGCGATCTAAACATGTACACAATTTTAGGCTTTCTAATAGTGGTGCATGTATGCTGTACATTGTAGAATCACAGTTTCATTTAGCGTCACATTTTTTCAAAAATATATTCATGAATAAATCAGGGCTGTTTCGAGGTTGAAAATGGCCTACCAAATAAGCATATTTAAGCAAATTTGACGTATTTCTGGCCCAAATAAAGTATTTTTATGCACAAACATGGTCAAAAGAACTCAAAAACAAATATAAAGCATTCAGAAGACTCGTTCAAAGATGTTGTGATTATATGTAGTATTTTGCACTGGACTCTAAGAGTTAGTAATGTTACAGTGACGAGACAATAGCCACTGCAAGAAGTACTGTGCAGAAACAAGAAGTAAACAAGGAACTCTCGTAATGCTAACATGTGTGAGTCCATGTTGTTTTATTTTCTCTTGTTATGTAGGTAATAGGAGCATAAAGGTGACTATAGGGGTTTTATTTTGTGTCCTGAAGGCTCTAATAATGTTAAAAGACGGATTTAGAAGGTTGTGAACAGGTTTTCTATGCTCTATGAAAATATTCCACTTAGAGAGCAGGAATGCTACTTCCCTGGTGACGTTTTTCACAAAATCATTTTTTTCTTTTCTTCTGACATTTCTTCTGAGTCCTTTATTTATTTAATTGGGAAAATTTGATTTATTTTATAATTTAACAATATTTGGAGATACATGTTTGTCATTTAACTGTGAGGTTACTTAAATATATAATCATTAATAGTTTATAAAATATTCAATAACTGATCATATCCAATGAAGGGCAATAAATGTGGGATGATTTGTGGGAAATGTTGATTTATAAATCAACGACTTCACTCACTTCATTCACTCTTACGGTGAATGAGATGAGGTGTTTTCTGTGGCACAAACAACTATTTAAAAAAATATATTATTCTTTTTTAGATTTACAAGATTCTGCGAAATGCTGAACGGCAAACTGTCTTGTTCATGAGGTAAGTTTACAGATCCAGGTAAGAAACCTCAAAAAAGCTCATAAGAAAGTAAGAAAACTCAACTGTAATTATGGTATTCATGAAAAGATGAAATTGAGTGCTGACTAAATCTGTAGCTCGAGGCAAAATCAACAGCATCTGACCCCTGCCTATATGGAGGATACTCCAAACATACAAAAACTTTGCGTCTTTTCTTTTTTTTTTTTCCTCCTGACAGTCAGCACTGAGGGAATGAAGTGCATCGATTGCTTGTGATTATTAACTAGACTGAGATAAGCCCTCTCCTTATTATGCAGATTACTGAGGCTCCCCGCTCCAGCATGCTGTACAGATGCACGGGAGCAGCTGCTCTTACAGATGGCGGCTCCACGGATCTATCATTACGCCTCCATTGTCTCCACTTCAATTGTTTGAGGGACAAAACGACTGAAAAGAGGAATCCGACTGCAATGAATTAAAAAAAGGGAAAGGAAAATAATCAAGTAAATTTATACACCGGAGGCCACGGAACGGAGAGGAGCGTGAAGCCGGAGCCTTTTCATACGTTTGAGCATGGAATCTCCCCGTCATGTGTGCTGCACCCAAATCTGTTGGATGCAGCACTGTGCACCAGACATATGTCGCCGTTTTATTCACGCTTGTAAATTAATTCAGGAGAATGTTATTTATACAGATGTGGAAAAAGAAAATATTCAATGTCTATAAATGAATGGAAATAAAAATGACAGATGTTGCTCAGTATATACTGTAGTTGCGTTCCTTTGTAATCTCAACTGGTGAGTTGTGGATTTAGTAAAATAATTAAGTAATTTTCCTCTTTGGTATAAGGTATATTCAAATATTAAATATTAGATTTTGTGATCTTATTTAGTGTATATTTTAATTTATGCATCATTTGTA
Organism: Oostethus manadensis; assembly: GCA_024372805.1. Taxonomy (NCBI): domain Eukaryota; kingdom Metazoa; phylum Chordata; class Actinopteri; order Syngnathiformes; family Syngnathidae; genus Oostethus; species Oostethus manadensis. The sequence continues at coordinate 1,751,365 of QODF01000063.1, forward strand.
TGTACGCAGTTATGTTTTTCCTCATTTCCTCCATGCAATTCTGAATTAATTCCCCTAAAATGCACTCTGAACATGCAATTATGTGCATTATTGTTTCAAATGATGACATGGATAATTAAAAAAAACATGTAAAAGGATAAAAGGATACAAAATATAAACAAAATATAAACAAGTTCAAAAACAGTATGAAGTCAATAATTCAAAATTTATTTAAAAGAAGACTTTTTTTCAATTTTTTAAAATAAATACAATTACAAATCAAAAGGAGGTAAGTAAACACGGGTCATAATTACAGTAAATGATCAGGTTGAGGCCATTTGAGCTACACATTTTATAATAATAATAATTAGGGATGTCCGATACTATTGGCCCACAGATATTACCCAATATTGGCAAAATGGCCTATGGGCTCCAGTATTTTCCGGCGTGCAAATGATGACCTCATCAAACCACATCTGAAGCGTGCTTTCACTGTACCTGGCTAAAGTTATGTCTGTGGTCTCTCTTTTGGACATTAAACTTACGATTTTCAATGACTGCAAAGACCTCTTCCTTCAATACTTCCAATTCCCAGAGCAGAAGCCATCAATCAGAAAAACTTGGAATGTATCGCACTCGGTACACAGCCCGTTTCTATCATGCAAGAGGCCGGATTCACCAAACCTGTGCAGTTCGTCGAGCCACGCTTTTCCATGCGCAATTGCAAGTATCCTGCTTTACAACAGATACTGTGCGTTCATTCCACCACTGGAGATATGTGATGTTACACACATCGGTATTGGTTGATATTTGAATCGGAAATTGAAAGTCGAACACATATCGGATATCGGCAAAAAGCCAATATTGAGCATTCTTAATAATAATAGATTTTATTTACAATGCACTTTTCATTCTACAAAATGACTTTAAAAACAAAAGTGTGGACTTTTTGGAAAAATGCTTGTGGTGTGTGTTTATTTTACAGCCCATGTCAAACTTGGTATTAAGGAGTTTAGAGTAGGAGTCGGCAACCTTTAGAATCAAAAGAGCCTTTTTGGCCCGTTTCCACCAAATGAAAACCCACTTTGAGGCACAAAACCTATTTGACCTCTAAATTGGAGGTAACACTATCATATCCTTCTAAGTATTGTCAGGCTCCTTTTCTATCTTTCTGTTCCTGTTTTTAAGCCTTCTCCACCAATTTTGGAGTCAAATTCCTTGTTTGTGTAAACATACATGGCCAATAAAGCTGATTCTGAACATTTGCAATAAAAGCGTTGTTACACATGGATTAATTCCAGTTCTAGTACCCCTCTCGTATTATGATTGTTCATTACCAACAAAGTAACCGAATGAACAATGGCAAAACAGTTTCACCATGGTTTCTAACCAAGTTGACAAACCAGAAAACACTAGCCCTAGCACTTTGGTGAAGAATTGCACGGTACACACTCAACTCCAATGCAGAACTATGAAAGTCTCATGACAGCATCAGATGGGACAGTGTAGTGACTACACAGAAACATACACAGAAACACAACTACTGGAACCACAGCAGAAGGATACGAGAGCCGCATCCAGCTCTGGAGCTGCAGGTTGCAGACCCCTGGTCTAAAAAGACAGGAGTGCCGACTCGGCCGCAAACAAAAGGAACACAGTGTAGTAGGCCAGGGAGAAGAATGTCCGCCATGATGGTGAGCAAAAAAGTGTACTCATAAAAAAATCCTTTATATGGACTTTTCCTTCTTTTCAGTGCTACCAACGCTTAACAATCAGCACGCTAAATAAACAAAAAAATCATAATAATTGTAATTAATAAAATATTTAAAAAATAATACAATTAAATAAAGAGGCTAGTGCAGCTGGATGTGTTGAGTTTGGAAAATTTATCGCTAGGTTACAATATAATGTCTAATAATATAATGTGAATAATAATGTCTCAAGCACATATTATGGAACGTTGTGGCTATAAACCGAAAGGGTGGTCGACTTTGAGATTCCACACTCTACCAACCAAACAACAGGTCTAAACTTAGACACGACGACATCACTACAAAGACCCAGTATAATGCTCGTTTGCTGTCAGCATTTTTTACGTGATGACTTTACTGGCTCGACATGGAACACAAGTCAGGTGCTAAAAGAAAGAGCCATCCCATCAGTCAGTATCCCTATAAGAGCGGACATTGTAAGTGACTATTTTCATTAGTAATCGCACAGACATGCTGTTTGTATGCTGCTGTTTTTGACGGAAGTAGCGTTAGCTCCTATCGGCTACATGAAATCAGCGCGCCTAAGAAAGAATGTTTAAAACGATCAAAATAAGGCAAAATACTGTATTAAATGTTATCATGAATGTACCTGTTAATGCATGATCACAGCATGTACAGTAGTGTTCAAAATAATAGCAGTCCAATGTGACTAACCAGATGAATCACTGTTATTAGTATATTTTAATTGCTTCAACAAGCTACCAGTAGGTGCAGTCAATTCCCATAAAAACATACCCAAGACCCAAGACCCAGCATTCATGATATGCACTCTCTTAAGGCTGTGCAATTAGTTGACAGGGGGGTGTTCAAAAATAGCAGTGTGGCATTAAATCAGTGATCAATTTTGTGAAAAAACAGGTGGCCCCTATTTAAGGATGAAAACAGAACATGTTGAACATCATTTCTCTTTGAAAGCATGTGCAGAAGAGGTTACTATTTGCCAAAGAACACATGAACTGGCCTAAATAGAAATGGAAACAATTTTACTCTCATCAGTCGACATTTTGTCGACTGATGAGAGTAAAATTGTTTTTTTTGGGGTCCAAGGGCTCAAACAGTTGTGAGGCAACCCCAAACTCTAAATTCAAGCCACAGTACACAGTGAAGACAGTGAAGCATCATGATATCGGCATGATTCCCTACTATGGTGTTGGGCCTATTTATCCCATAGCAGGGATCATGGATTAGTTTGCATATGACAAAATACTTGAAGAGGTCATGTTGCCTTATGATTAAAAGGACATGCCCTTGGAATGGCTGTTTCAACAAGACAAAGACCCCAAACACACTAGTAAACCGGCAGTTAGATGATTCACAAGATTGCCAAATCCTAAAAACAAAAAAAGTCTGTGCAAAATACTTTTGAGTTTTTAAAGTCAAGAGCAGACGCTATTTTTTTAACAAACCCCATTCAACTAATTGCTCAACATAAGAGCATGCATATCATGAATGCTGGGTCTTGTTTGTTTTCTGAGAATCTACTGCACCTACTTGTAACTCGGATGTATAAATATATAAAAATAAAATACAAGAAAAATATACTAATAACAGTGATTAATCTGGTTAGTCGCATTGCACTGCTATTATTTGAACACTACTGTATATAAAACCATAAAGGGTTTTCTAGAAGGCTTTTGTCGAAATAGGTGGGTCCTCTCTGTAGGACGCAGACAAAAGAGAAAAAAATATGTGTTCATGATTCACATAAGGATCGTGGAAGATGGGCAATTTTTTTATTATTTTTTTATTTTTTTAAATGTAGTTTTCCTTTAAGGAGAACCCTCCGCCACCCATCTGACTTGCGGTGAGATCAGGACACGAGTTGCTGATCAAACATGACGTTACACTCCAGGGAATTACAAGCTTGCATTATCAAGGAGAAGGTCACTCTCAGACTTGTAAATCACTATAGAAGCCACCATCAGAGGCTGCAAGTGGTTGTAGCAACAATGTACAGTATACTATTGGAATAAGAGGTGCTGGGAAGATTAGTAGGAAAGATTTGTGCAAAAAAAAGTATTTCATATATATATATTATTTTTTATATTTGTATATATGTTAATGAAAACAGAGCTAGAGTACATTATTTTATACTATGTATAAATAAAATGATTATAAATTATTTAAGTCAATTTACTATTTAATGAAAAACCCATATCTCAAAATATGTCTCCAAAAATAATATTTAAAAAAAATAGATTCAGAGAGAAAAGGGGCTCTTCATTGGACGGTGGCAAGTCGTGTGTCAAAAATAGACATTTTTATGGCCGTGTTAATCTCTCACTATTTTTTGGTCAATCTGGAACAAAACCTGAGCAAAATAGCAAATTTTATACAACATTGATTGCCAACAGGGAACTCCCTTAACCATAAACGTGTTTATTTCTTGCCGTAGCCAAAGAGAAAATTCTATTCAGTGGTCATGTGTCATGGGTGGATACATTGAGCTCCTGTCAGAGAACAAAGCTCCCCTTAGAAGTCCACGTTGCCCTGTCGGCTTTTAGGACGTGCAGGTCCACATGGGGCCGCGTTTGATTGGAAAGCCCAAAGGGAGGCGTTCCACCAGTCACAGGGGCATTGTTAGTGCCTCCAAAATGGCCGGAGAAGAAAGACTGATTATGCAACCACAGCTCGGGTTACTAATAGGAATTCTATTTGAATTTCTAACATAACAGATGTTTACTGGGCACCTCCATGGGGCACACGCACACACACACACACACACAGCAATGCTAATTTGCCAGTGTTGCCCCCTCAAGTTAGCTCACACACAACTAGCTAGGATCCCTCTGTCAAACTAATAATTGGCCATTATTGATATTAATTAACATTTTTGCTCTCTATGTCCTTTTTGACCCACTATCTGTTAGTAAATCCAGTTAGCGAGGCCTATTAGGGCAATAAAATCCACGGGACTCTGTGGTAGTGGCAAGCCATTTATCAGAAAGCGAACATAAAGCCAATTAGGAAAGGGTGCAGACAGTTGTCTTCATTCTGCTTCTTGATCTCCATTATAAATTGCTAATAGGACAGATACTGGTTAGCGAGGGAGGACGAGGGAGGTGGGGGCACCATTGCTCACACCCCTCGCGCTGACAGGCAAAAGAGACCAGTAATAGTATTCTTGTTAGATGAGGCTGAGCCATCATCTGCTGCTGTTTTCTCCCTTTGCTCTTTTGTGTTGAGGGGAATATCGAAATGCACGGTGCTGACACGAACACCTCAAACGTCATCCATTCTCCAACAGACCAAATGTTATGATAGAACAAACCACCGGATTGATAAATGTCGTCATCTCATTATGCACGCTACTAGTCAAACGTCTGGAAAAATTTTCTCATACAAAAACAAGCTAAAGAGGCTTCACTTTTGGGTGCCTAATCTTACGTTATGTTTTGATATACAGTCGTCCCTGGTTTGTCGTGGTTAACTTGTTCCAGAGAATTTCCATGGATTTACTGTTAATGACATTTTCATAGTTAGAGCATAAAAAAAACCTGTTTATGACTTTCTAAATAAGGTTTTTAACATTATGAGCCATGGAGACATCACATTATGCAGGCTATGGGATCACTGCAGGGACAGATGGCATCCGCTAGCACAGCAAGCTAGCTAAATTGGAGCTAGCCTCTCCAATTTACTTGTTCTAAACTTTTTCAGACAGAATAGGGGAAAAGGAAAAAGAAGGCAAAAACTTAGCACTTTTACATGAACACAGAGGTGAACTTTTTTTTCCATTCAGTACTTTTACATGAACACAGAGGTGAACTTTTTTTTCCATTCAGTCTCAGCCTTGGCATGTCGGCTCGGCTCCGCTGGCTCAGTAGATAGTCTCCATGCAGTATGAAAGGTAATAATTACTGATGCCTAGTGACCACAATGCTACATATAATTTGTATATGCATATATTTTTGAGTAATAATAGGCCATAGCCTAGCACAAAACAGTGATATTTTCTTTTTCTTTTTTTTAAATGTAAGAGCAATATTCTAACCGCGATATTGTGAAGGACAACTGTGTAGTCAAACGTTGGATTTTGTTCAACCTAGATTTTTTTTATTAATTTTTTGTCCAAATTTTGCCTCGCTTTTTGCAAGGATTGGGCATCGAGTCTCGAGCATTGATGAAAAGCGGGACTAATATTCCAATTCTCCCGGGATCGTTCAAATGTTTTTATTTTGATTCCTAGTTTTGATGCCTTCTTTGCTAACCTGGTAAAAAAAATAAAAAATACCAGCAAATAAGAGCACCAGCGAAGAAGAAGTGGCTTAAAATTTAGGTTTAACTACATAAAAAAAATAGCGGTCTGCTCAGTACATCATTTGTAACACAATACCATGCAAAAGAAGGTGCACGATCAACATGATAAATGTTCACACATTGATGGTGGAGAAATAACTACGCTACATTGGACTTTCTTTTCCTCATCCGCAATCAGAATAGAAAAATAGAAAAAAAAGACGTACCTAAGGAGAAAATGTTCATTAATACAAATAACATGCTTGTCACACATAACACAGCTTTTTTTCTTTAAATATATAAAAACATCTCCACATAGCTACATGGGTCTCTATATACAGTATATACAGTAAATATATTTAAAAATCACAGCCAAAACAATTATAATTTTGTGGGCCTAATTGTCTCATTTCCTCGTCATTTTTTCTATTCGCTAGTCAGTTCTTAACAAAAGCACTGCAAAAAGTAGAAATCTACTGCATTGTTACTCAATATGACCATTATGAAGCATACACATAGGAGTTTGGGACATTGAGAAAGGTTTCCTGTTGAAAACATTTGTCACCAAAAATGAATGTATTAATAATCCAGATCTGTGTTATTAAGGATTTGAAATCAGAGGCCAACCGGAGACTGGGAATTGATTGTGTTCCACCTTTGAGGCCCACCGTTCTACCTCAGGTCCATCTCATCAATTGTTTTCAAACAACACCATTTCGGCGAGCCGCTCAATTGGATTTAGGCGCTTCATCTTGTGAAAGTAATAGCTGCTGCTCGGGTCGCTATTATGATGCAATGAGCATCGGAAACGCTGTACATCGTAGCTTTATGGGCTCAGATCAAGAAATCCTAATAGGTGTATATTGAGCGGTTTACTTTCTACCAAAGTCCAAGGGGACTGGCGTTCACTGGCAAATATATCAAAGAGGCTATCAACAACGCTTGGGTGCAAAATCAATAGTGAGCTATAGACGGCTTGAGTTTTCACACTTCTCTCTCGTCATTTAAAAAAGGACCATTACAGGGGGTATGATGCCGAGGAGAGAGTCTTGGACGTTGTTAACATAATCTGGGCTGATGTTGGTGAAGGTTTTGGTTTAAACTGCATTATAAGTGATACTATACATGTTTACTGCAGCAGATACATGGTCCTGACTGAGTAATGTCAAATTGAATATGTATCATTTCACTTAAAATAAGATCACCTTAAACTTCTGGCACCCATCTCATTGAGTGGCCATATTTTGATAACTCAAAACCAGAACCCTCTGCCCGGCAACGGGATACTCAAATGCCACTCAAAGTAGACAAAGAAGACTAGACAATACTACTGTGTGTACCAAAGACACAAATTCAAAAGGGAGAAAATTCACAAATGTTTTTGACGACACCTACTGGCCGCAATTATCCACAATATTGATGTAAATAGGCACACAGCTGGAATTCTTCTTTTCCTTTCGGCTTATCCCTGCTTATCCCATCAGGGGTCGCCACGGCGAATCATTTTGTTCCGATATACAGATAAAATAATAGCAGTCCTATGTGACTAATCAGATTAATCACTGTTATCAGTATATTTTCATCTCTACATGGTAAACAAGTTACCAGTAGGTGCAGTAGATTCTCAGAAAACCCAGCATTCATGATCTTCACGCTCTTAAGGCTGTGCAATTGGGCAGTTAATTAAAAGGGCTGTGTTGAAAAAAAATAGTGTGTCATTCAATCAGTGATCAATGTTGTGAAAAAACGGGTGGGAATCAGGTGGCCCCTATTTCTCTTTGAAAGCATGAGGAAAATGGGTCGTTCAAGACATTGTTCAGGAGAACAACATACTTTGATTAAAAATTTGATTGGAGAGGGGAAAATCGATGAAGAGGTGCAAAACATTTTTGGCTGTTCAGCTAAAATGATCACTAATGCTTTAAAATGGAGAGCAAAACGAAAGACATGTGGAAGAAAACAGAAGACAACTATCAAAATAGATAGAAAAATAACCAGAATGGCAAAGGCTCAGCAAACGATAAGCTCCAGGATGATCAAAGACATTCTGGAGTTACCTGCAAGTACTGTGCCAGAAGACTTCTGTGTGAAGCTAATCAGTTTGCAAGAATCCCCCGCAAAGTCCCTCTGTCAGAAAAAGTCATGTGCAGAAGAGGTTACAATTTGCCAATTAACTGGCTTAAAGAAAAATGAAAGAACAATTTGTGGACTAATGAGAGTAAAATTCTTTTGACTGTCTTTTTACTTTTTACTGTTCCTTTTGGGTCCAAGGGCAACAGACAGTTTGTGGGACGACCCACAAGCTGTGAATTCAAGCCCCTGCACACTGTGAAGACAGTGAAGCATGGTGGTGCAAGTGCCATTAAAAGGGCATGTTTCTCCTACTATGGGCCACTTTTATCCCATAGCAGGAATCATGGATCCAGTTTGCATTTGTCAAAATACTTGAAGTCATGTTGCTTTATGCTGAAAGGGCATGAGTGTTTAAATAAGACAATGACCCCAAACACACCACTAAACCAGCAAAATCTTGTTTCCAAACCAACAAATTGAATGTTAGGGAGTGCCCAGCCCAATCCCTGGACCTTAATCCGATGTAGAACTTGTGGAGGACATCAAAAATGCTGTTTCTGAAGCAAAACCAAGAAATATAAATGAATTGTGGAATGTTGTTCAATAATCTTGGAAAACAGATAAAAGGTACCACAAGGTGGTTGACTCCATGTCACACAGATGTGAAGCAGTTTTAAAAAACGGTGCTCATACAACTAAATATTGGTTTAGTCATTCACAGGATTGCCAAATCCTAGAAACAAATAAGTTTGTACAAATAGTTTTGAGTTTGTTAAGTCAACTGCAGACACTGCTATTTTTTTAAACTAACTTTTAAACTAATTTCTCAATTTCACAGCCTTAAGAGCGTCCATATCATGAATGCTGGGTCTTGTTTGTTTTCTAAGANGAGGCCGGCCAGCTTCGGGCAAGCAGGACAACCACTCCCGAGCCCCCGGGCCCAGAAGCCACCCAACCCCCCAAAGCAGGGGCCATACCCAACACCCCGGGAGCTCCAGGCCACCCCAGACGCAACTGCCGCGGGCCATCGCCTTCCCCAACGCCAGAGGCAGGCGCCCATAGAGGGCCCATGGGTCCACTCCTCCCTCTCAGCCCCCGTGACCCGTCCACCCCAGCCCCAGTACCCATTGGGTTACTATTTTTTTACGCTATTTTTTTAAACTAACTTTTAAACTAATTTCTCAATTTCACAGCCTTAAGAGCGTCCATATCATGAATGCTGGGTCTTGTTTGTTTTCTAAGAATCTACTGCACCTACTGGTAACTTGTTCCTTTTCCCTTTTCCGGGTAAGGACCATGGACTCGGACTTCGAGGTGCTGATTCTCATCATAGCACACTCAGCTGCGAACCGATCCAGCGAGAGTTGCAGGTTACAGCTTGATGAAGCCAAAAGGACCACACATCCGCAAAAAGCAGAGACCCAATCCTGTGGCCACCAAACCGGATCCCCCTCGACGCCCTGACTGGGCCTAGAAATTCTGACCATAAAAGTAATGAACAGAATCGGTGACAAAGGGCAGCCCTGGCAGAGCCCAAACCCTCACTGGAAACGGGTCCGACTTAAGCCGGCAATGCGAAGCAAACTCTGACACCGGTCATACAGGGAACGAACCCCCTGAATTAGGTTGTCCGATACTCCATATTCCCGGAGCACTTGCCACAGTACTCCCCGAGTAACACGGTCAAATCCCTTCTCCAAGTCCACAAAACACATGTAGACTGGTTGTGCAAACTCCCATGCACCGTCAAGAACCCTGCAGAGAGTATAGTGCTGGGCCACAGTTCCACGGCCAGGACGAAAACCACACTGCTCCTCCTGAATCTGAGATTTGACTATCCGTCGGATCCTCCTCTCCAGAAGCCCTGAAAAGACCTTACCGGTAAGGCTGAGGAGTGTGATCCCACGATAGTTAGAACACACCCTCCGGTCCCCCTTCTTGAAAAACAGGACCACCCCCCGGTCCGCCAATCCAGGTGCACCACCCCCGATGTCCATCGATGCTGCAGAGTCGTGTCAACCAAGACACGGCCACAGCATCCAGGGCCTTAAGGAACTGTGGATTTCATCCACCCCCGGGGCCCCGCCACCGAGGAAAGCCCATTATTAGTAAAACAAATTAAATATGTAGTATTTAGAATATGTCGTATTCTGGTCAATAAGCATCAGTAATGACAAAAAACATTGATGAGATTTACATTATATAACATTACCTTTCATTACATTACCTTAACATTTCATGTAGGCAGCCATGGCATGTCCGACGTGATAGAATGCCATTCCGTATATAAGGAATATGTTGGCTTCTTCTTTTCTCCTTTTTCCACTCTGTTTGAAACCCTTTAAATGCTCACTGGCATGATTCATCAACTTTGCTTAAATATGTTTTATGTTGTTTGTTTTGTGAAAAGTTGGATGTTAATTTATTTAATACACAGTCATTTTGGACAGACATTATTGAACAACGAAAGACTGAGACCCAGACTGAGACAGCTAAGGAAGGAGAAAGAAAAGGCCCACAAGAGTAACGACCCTCACGTATACAGACAGAGCAAGTACCTATTTAGTAAGGAGGTGGAGAAGGCTAAATCAAGGTACAACACATCTGAACGAGAAGTCCTGGAGCAACAACCCTGTCTCTGTCTGGAAAGGTCTGAGGAAAATCACCAACTACAGACCCAAATCCCCCCCCGCTGTTGACAACCGTCACCTAGCAGAAAGACTGAACACTCACTACTCCAGTTTAGAAGATTCCCACCCCTCCCCCACCCCACTGACTACAATGGACATTGCAGGTATATCAGCCCTGGAGCCCCCCCTGTCCCCCACTGCCCTCACACTCTCGGAGCAGAATGTGGCCAAGACATTTAAACAGCAGAACCCTCGAAAAGCTCCAGGTCCGGATGGTGTCTCTCCTTCCACCCTGAGACACTGTGCGCTAGAACTGGAGCCTGTCTTCACGGACATCTTCAACATCTCTTTGGAGTCATGCCATGTCCCAGCCTGCTTCAAGCTGTCCACCATTGTTCCAGTCCCCAAGAAGCCCAGGATCACTGGACTCAACGACTACAGACCTGTGGCACTGACATCTGTGGTCATGAAGTCATTTGAGCGCCTGGTTCTGCCTCATCTCAAGTCCTTTACCCCCCCCCCTCCTGGACCCTCTGCAGTTCGCTTACAGACCCAACCAGTCTGTAGATGACGCCATCAACCTGGCCCTCCACTACATCCTGCAGCATCTGGACTCCCCAGGAACCTAAGCCAGGATCCTGTTTGTGGACTTCAGCTCTGCATTCAACACCATCCTCCCTGCTCTGCTCCAGGACAAGCTCGCCCAGCTCAACGTGCCTGACTCCACCTGCAGGTGGATCACTGACTTCCTGACGGACCGGAGGCAGCGCGTGCGGCTGGGGAAGAATGTCTCGGACACTCGGATTATCAGGACAGGATCCCCACAGGGCTGTGTACTTTCCCCCCTGCTCTTCTCCCTTTACACCAACAGCTGCACCTCTAGCCACGACTCGGTGAAACTGATTAAGTTTGCGGATGACACCACCCTCATAGGGCTCATCTCAGACGGTGATGAGTCTGCTTACAGGAAGGAGGTGGACCGGCTGGTGTCGTGGTGCAGCTGCAACAACCTGGAGCTCAATGCTCAGAAGACAGTGGAGATGATCGTGGACTTCAGGAAAGTCAAAGCCCCCCTGCCCCCCCTCATCTTGATGGACTCCCCCATCACAACTGTGGACTCCTTCCGCTTCCTGGGCACTAACATCACCCACGACCTCAAGTGGGAGCAGACCATCGGCTCCCTCATCATGAAGGCTCAGCAGAGGATGTACTTCTTGAGGCAGCTGAGGAAAGCCAAGCTGCCTGTCCAGACGATGGTGCAATTCTACACGGCCATTATTGAGTCCATCCTCACCTCCTCCATCACAGTGTGGTTTGCTGGGGCCACTGCCAGGGACAAACACAGACTGCAGCGCATCGTGCGGTCCGTCGAGAAAGTGATCGGCTGCAGCCTTCCATCTCTCCAGGACCTGTACGTCTCCAGAACTCAGGGGCGAGCAGGCCGGATACTTGCTGACTCTTCCCACCCTGGACATGGACTATTTGAGCCACTCCCCTCTGGCAGAAGGTTACGGTCCATTCGGACCAGAACCTCTCTCCACAAGAACAGTTTCTTTCCTGCTGCTGTTGAACTCATGAACACTTTATAACATTTGCACTATGCTCACTTTATAACCAGTATTTTTGGCACCTTATAATACCTGCACTAAAAACAGCCTCATGCCTTTACTTATCATTGATTTCAACTTTTTACTCAGGGTTCTATGTTTAGTAAGTGTTCGTTCTATGTTTATTTAATGCTCTATGTTTACTTAGAATTCTACGTCGCACTGAGTCGCCAAAGTAAGTTCCTAGTTTGTGAATTGTTCACTTACAATGGCAATAAAGTTATTTTGATTTTTTCTGATTCTGAAGACTGGAGAAAGCTGTTGTACCAGCCTCCGGAATGAACATAGTTTGCTGCCAGGCTGTATCCAGGTATCTTGAGTGCTTGTTGACAGTAAGTTGTAAGCATATTTCTTCCCAAAATGTTCTCTGAATGACACTGGCATGGTTTATTGCAAGTGTGTACCATTACACAATACATGAGCGCTTTGTCTGATATCCAACCTGACTCGCCTCACACCTTTTCTCAACCTTTACTCCCCGGTCGTCGTTTACTAATCCTCAACAGTCCTTACATTGACGTTAGTGTTAAAATGAAATGTGGTGAAGGGCAAAGTACCGTTACATTAACCCGTTACATTAGCCTTAGCGTTAGCGTTAGCACGTTTGTCGCGAACACTAACGATTCCCTGACTTGGCTAAGTGGAAGCTGTAACATTAAAGTTAGCCTGTCATCTCAAGCTAACAGGTAAACAACATAAAACCAGCATCGTTTACTAAACACATAGCATGCCAACTTACCTTCTCATCACTTGCTTGGGCATACTGGCTTCCCGCCGTTTGGGTTGTTTCTCCTGCTTCCGTAAACACCTTCTGGACGACTGCGCATGTGCAATCACCGATTGTTGCCGACTTACTTCGTGTTTCTCCGGGATTTGAGGCGAAGGTTACTTTAGCCTGATGAGTTTATTTACTTTTAACACCAGAACGTTATATTAACTAAGTGTAAACGAGGAGAGTCATCAAATTAAGCAGACATTAGTTATGATCACGCTTTATTTAAAGTAAGGATTAAAATGATGACAGTGCACCTTTCGTACCCCATCCCGTCCACATAAGGCCCCCCTTTTCGTAGCTGTCTCAGCCAATGTCTGTAACATAAAGTTATGACTTTTATCAATATTACGAGTTTTTCCTCGTGAATTTACAACTCTATTCTCAAACGCTCTGATTATTTCAATACTTTGTCGAGACATGGATTGCCTGAGACAGCTATGCAAACTGGGGTCTTATGTGACCTTTGCCCTTGATCAAAGGTGATGTTACAACTTTTTTCTCATTAATTTACAACTTTTATTCTCAAAATCGATGATTTGGTTTTAAGTGGTCCTATTGCTTAGCATATACGTCCATGGAGATTCCTGTTTAACCTCGTCCGTCAGCCATGGCAAACAATAAGGGGCTCAGAGCTGATCCCTGATGTCCCACCTTCACGCGGAACTCCTCTGTCACACCTGCAGCACACCTCACTCCTGTCCTACAGTCCTTGGTACATGTCCTGCACCGCTCTAACATACTTCTCTGCCACTCCAGACTTCCTCATACTAGAGGATGCGAAAGACAGGGTTAGACGGAGGCAACTGATTCGCTGTGGCGACCCCAGAAGGGATAAGCCAAAAGGAAAAGAAGCCTGTATCATATACCGCGAAATGCCACTTCTAGACCGGAAAATACAGTAAGCATCTCACCTTGTTGCTTCGCACTGCCCACTCCGGGGCTTGAATACAGGACCTTCGTAATGGGAGACAAGGGCGCTGACCAATGTACACTCACACAGCCGCACTGGCTGGCGTCCGTTACACTAACATTGTTAGCAACCATAGCTGGTGATAACGGGTCATTTCTAGCCAGACCATCAGGAGAACTTGGCGACTGGAAGCAGACTGCTAAACGTAACCTCAGCAAATGGCAAGTTTTGTTGTCACTCCAGATGCTCCCGTGACAGTGAGGGTTTATGACGAGAGGTACCATCGCCCTCTTAAAGGAGCAACCATTTAATAGCCCAGATTCAAGCGTAAAGGCGTTTTCCCCTGTGCATTGCTCCGAGAACCTAATTAGCAGTTTTATCATCAATCATGAGCATTATTTATTCAGTGAAATGAATTTCTAATTAATAACTGATGAGCATTATGGCCTTGAAGACCGTAAAGCAATTAATTACGGCTGGCAACAGGGAATACTCCACTAAAGAACTATCTGGCGCAGCACTGTGGTACCAACAGTCCAATGTCCACCAAGATGAGGCTTCAGTTTGTTTTTGCACCTTTACTGAGATAATTACTTTCATTCACGCTGTCTGGAGGTCTGATATTTTTTAATTAAAAAGAGGATATTTTTGTGCAAATGTTCCTAAATTCCATCGTTTGCACTGCCGGGCTCTTTTTTTTCTCCCTGATGTGTTGCTGTAAGATTTTTGACTTTGCAGACAGCAAGAGCACCCAGCGGGCAGTTATGATGAAAATATGCCATAAATCCCGAGTTCTATACACTCTTTGACTTTTATGTGACGAGCATCACACGTTAAAACATCAAGGACACCACCAAGATTGCCATGTGGATGGTTTCTCAACATTTCTCCTGCTGGCCTAAAAAGAAATGAACTCTATGCTGCAACATGCCAGTATTTTCCTGCCAGTGTCATTGTATTGTAATTAATATACATTTATTGGGAATGAATGTATGACTGGTAATACAGTCATCCCTCGCCACTTTGCATAACAAAACTATATTACTAAACAATGGTGTTTTGTGCTTAAATATTGTGCCTCTTATTAGTAAAAAAAAAAAAAAAGCATATTAACGCAAATATTATGCATAAAATATTGTGCCTAAATTAAGCATTTATTTACAAGCATAAAAATGGCTAAATAAAGTAAAACACAAGTAAGCCATTTAGAAGATGCATTCAAAGACCTGACGGAATGAAGTATTCTGCATTGGTCACTAGGTGTCAGTAATGTTACGCCGGAACAACAGGCTTTTGTTGCAGGTTTGAATAATCTAACTACAGGCACAATAATTCTGAACACAGGCTTCTGTTGCGATGAGCATGCGTCTTATTTATGTCTTAAATGGCTTATTTTCTCTTATGTCAACTGTATTGACTGTAGGGGTGTCATTTCATGTCTAGAGGTCTCTAATAATGTTAAAGCCTCTATTTAGAAGGTTGTTAACTGGGTTTTTTTTTGGTGAAAGTATGAAAATACCATACAATTTATAAATAAGGAATACTATTTTGCTCATTTCCACAGTCGGGTTTGGAACTGCAATAAAAGGGGGATTATGTATCAGTAATTGAGTATCTGTAATTGTTTTGTCAATATGAGTAGAGCGTAGTGCGCGCACATTGACATGTGAAATGGGATTTTCTCCATCCCGTGAAGACTTAGTTGAACGGAAAAGTGTTGTCCAAAGTCAGGGGGAGTTTAATATGCATTATTTCTCTCTTTTTGCCACGGGCAGCTCTCTACTAAAGCATCCCGTGTGTCATCACTCAGCAAAGATGTCGCCCATCCTGTCAGAGTCCTTGTGTGCGCATGTAGTACATCTACACACACAAAGCTCTCATCTAAAGCCGCGTGATTGATTTGTAGCGCCGGCTCGCTCTTTTTCCCCCCTCCCCTTTCCATTCAAGTGAAATAATGTATGGAAGCAATCTGCCAAGAGACATTTTGGAAAATCTATTTGAAATCATTTCAGCTGAAGCCCGAGCCGTTTGTCTTGTGATGGCGAGAGGAGCAAAGTATAATTGTCTGCAGTCTAGTAAAAACACAGCATAACTGCCATCACCCTCGACTGGGCTTATAGCCCGCTCGTCCCATGGCCTCTAGAAGATAGAGCAGTTAATGTTCCCTTTTATTTTAGAGGATATGTCACTTGAATGCGAGATTTATACCGTGATACGGCAATTTTGTCCAAACAGATGGATAATGGTGTCACCGACATGAAAAAAAAGCTGTTTTTATTGAGTTCAGCACATACGGTATTGTTTAGGTGGGAGGCTGTTTGGAGCAGCTCTGCCAGCGCTTTTCTCCTTTTATCTCTCCAATCTTGCCTGTATTAGTTTGATCATTTTTGTTTGAGGGAGCAAAATGCGCTTGTAATGGCTTCCTAATAGCGAACACTGGGGATACAAATCCAGGAAAGGCTGCTGTGCAGCCCTTCCATAAGCACCACTGATTTATAGAGGTCTTTATGACAGAAAGGAAAATGATGTGCTGCAGGTATAAATCAGGTGAGGAGGAGGAAATTGAACTTAGATATCATCTTGTCAGATGCTTAATGCTCTTCCTCCTGTCACATTCGATAGGACCAATTTGGAGAATCCTGCAGAGGTAAAAAGAAGACAATTAACAATGACAGAGTTGTAATAAATGGAGCCATAAAATGAAGCTGCCGCCTGCAGGATGCTTTGTATGATTTCCACATGAGCTGCTTGGGCAGGGGTGGCTTGCCTCTCCTTTTCCTCATCCGATGACTTCTTTTGTGGCGCTTTAAAGGGCAAGAAACCCAATTTGGTGTGTGCATATATACAGTGGACCCCGCCCCCTTCCCATTTTACTTTTTTTTCTCCAAATGTAGGCCATTTTTTCTAGCAGAAATTGCATCCGGTTGACAAGTTGTAAGTAAAAAACTTACAAATACGTCATAATACCACAATTTTTACATGTATACCTTTATTATTATTGTGCTGATATTTTGCACTTTTATCTTTTTATTTAATTTGAACATGCGCCTCTACAAGTTTGCCGTGATAAACCAATACCACGTGTTCATCCATCACCGCACATTATCATTCATTATCTCTACATTTTAATCTTGAAATGTGTTTCATAAGTGGGTGAGGAATATATAGGCCTTACGCCTGGATTGTGTCGCAAGTGAACAATGGCAATTAAAGAGAGAAGGGGAAGGTTCTGGACCTGACTGCTTCATAATCAATCCGAAAGTGGAAACGTCAACGTCAGGCTAGCAGTTTCACTCAACAAAGAGTCGAGTTTCACTGACTCCCAGGTGCTCATTGAAGACTTATGTTTTACCGACTCGTAAATACTCAATAAAGACTCAAGTTTCAATGACAAACTGGTGCTCAACAGAAATTCTAGTTTCACTGACTCACATGTGATCAACCGCAACTCGAGTTTCACTGACTCACTGGCACTTGACAAAAACTCGAGTTTTGCTGACTAAAATGAGCTCAAATAACAAAGTCTTGAGTTTCGCTCGCTCACTCGCTGGTGCTTGAAAAGTAGAGTTTTACTGACTCAAGAGTGCTCAACAACAATTCCAGTTTCACTGACTCACTGGTACTCGACAAAGTCTTGGGTTTCGATGACTCACAGGAGCTCATATAAGACTTAAGTTTCACTCACTCACAGGTGCTTAACTAAGAATTATGTTTAAATGACTCGTAAGTACTCATTAAAGACTTGAGTTTCATTGACTCATGGGTGCTCGACAAAGACTCAAATTTCACTGATCCAGGGGTGTTCAACGAACACTCAAATTTCACCGATTTACTGGTAATCAACAAATATTTGAGTTTCACTGACTCACTGGTACTTGACAAAAACTCACATTTCGCTGACTCAAATGAGCTCAAATAAGACTCGAGTTTCACTGACTCACAGGTGCTAGACAGAGATTTAGGTTTCACTGATTCACAAGTACTTGATGAAGACTCGAGTTACACTGACTAACGGTACTCGACGAAGACTCATGTTTCACTGATTCACCGATGCTCAACAAAGCATTGAGTTTCACTCACTCAGGTGCTCAAAGACAAGTTTTACCGACTCAAGAGTGTTCAGCAATAACTCGGGTTTAACTGACTCACGGTTACTCGACAAATACTACAGTTTCACAGACTCACTGGTACTCAACAAAGTCGCGAGTTTTGCTGACTCACAGAATTCACTTGACAGAGAATTATGTTTAACTGAATCCTGAGTACTCCATAAGAACTTGAGTTTCATTGACCCATGGGTGCGCGACAAAGACTCAAATTCCACTGACTCACAAGTACTCAAAGAAGATGCAGGTTTCACTGACTCACTGGTACTTGCCAAAGACTCGAGTTTCACTAACTCAGACGCTCAACAAAGTCTCCAGTTTCGCTGACTCACAAGAGCTCAGCTAAGACTCAAGTTTCACTGACGCACAGGTACTTGGCAAAGACTTAGGTTTCACTGACTCTCAAGTACGTGACCAAGACTCAAACTTCACTGACTCACAGGCGCATGATTCAAATTTCGCTGACCCAGGGGTGCTCAACAAAAACTGGGCGTAAGCCACTCATGTACAAGACACAAGTAAGCACCAAGTCTCTACCTTCAAGTTACAAGCAAGTCCGAGTCAATGTTTAATCAGAACCAAGCAAGTCGAGTTACTGCTTTTCATCTGCAAGTTGTGTCCAGTCATACACCTTTTAATTAGGCCAGTTTTACAGATTCAAATTTAAAAAAAAAGAGTTATAAACTTTTAGACTTTTTTTTTATTACATGTTTGACAACAAACAACGTGTAGGGGCAAACAGAGCTGAGTTAAAAATAAATTAAATAAATAATAAAATTAGTGACTTAAGATTTCGAAATGAAAAGTTGTAACATTGAAAGATTTAAAGTGGTAATTTTCCGCGAAAAAATTTGTAATATTACGAGATTTAAAGTGGTAGTTTTACTTGTCATACGAGTCCGAGGAAAACTAAAGAATAGTTCTTCAGTGGGGAGGGGAACTTCCCTCTGGCTTCAGACAAGCTTTTATTTGGGGACAGAACGGGACAGAAAAACAGAGCATTTGGCCACAACCAGGTTAGCTTGGGCTAGCATCGTCTCACTGCTACCCTCTAATCCACATACGGCTCACTGGTTTACAGCTGTCTCAGGCGATGCCTATAAAATGACGTTGCGACATTTATTCCCGTAAAGTTACGTTTTTACTCTCGTAATACGACAATCTTTTCTCGTAAATCTACAACATTATTGTCGTTAATTAACAGCCTAATTCTTGAACTCTTGATGATTTTAATGTTAAATAAAACAGGCATTGCCCGAGACAGCTATAAACACAAAGGACTTGCGTGACATTTGACCTGGGTCAAAGGTTAAATTACGACAACCCCTCCCCCCAACTTTTTTGTTACGTTTGAGCCGTTTTGACACAGTTTGGAAACAAGGTATATAAACATACATTAAAAAAATCTTTCTCTGTCTTCTTTTCCTTCTGGCTTATCCATGGTGTGAGCGCATGAATGAAAGCCGACAGTCATACAGGTATATTTTGGATATTTGAAAAATATAGCAAGTCATTTCAATGTCAATTAGCTCAAGTCCGAGTTAAGTCTAAAGTCAAGAACATCAAGTCAAAGTCAAGGCGAGTCTTTTTGGAACATTTGTCAAGCAAGTCACAAATCCTAAAAATTGAGACTCGAGTCTCTCATCTTCGCTCACTGGTACTCGACAAAGACTCAAGTTTCACTGACTCACGGAGTACTCTTGGGAGACTAGAGTTTGACTGACTAATGGGTACTTGACAAAGATTCACGCTTCACTGCCTCACTGATGCTCGACGAAGACTAGAGTCTTACTGACTCAAAAATGCTCAGCAACAACTCGAGTTTGACTGACTCGTGGTTACTCAATAACGAATCCATCTTCCCGGAGTCACGAGTGCTAAACAGACTCAAGTTTCACCGACTCGTGGGTCTTCGCTAAAATCTACAGACTGGCTGATTTGTTAAAAAGGTGTTAAGCTCGAGCAAGTTTCTGTGCATGCACTGTGACCAGAGACTTGAATCAAGTACGCAACTCATTTCTGTGACTACTAAGATTTAAAGCCATCAAACATTACTATCAAATGTTGGTCTAAGACATTAACAAGTCATCATTTTACTGTATAACTCTGTGACCTTCGCACTGATTTGCTAGGAAATGTGATCCCTCACTTGAACGGCGATGCTCTCTGATCCCTGAATGTCATTCAGCTATATAAACAATGTCTTATCATGCATTCAGCATTGGACATGAATGTTTTTTTTTTTTTTAATAGAATCCAATCTCTCAGCATTCAAAGGGCTCCAGTGTCCACGGCTAATTTCTCGAAAGAGGCTGACGACCTTTAGTCAAGTGTCAATTAAGGCCCACAGTTATGGGCCCGCCCCTCAGTGCTCATCAAGGCCAGCTCATGTATACTCTAATTTGATTTTAATGCTCCTCTGAAGGAGACGGTGCTCTTATTACGGTGTAATGATGCTGTTGGCGAGAGCCTGTCGTTAGGTCTAATACCCGCGTTTAGCACAGCACCGCTATCATTACATTGTTGTTGCTACTAAATGCGTGTCAAATTTAAGGCAACTCTTTAAAATACTCCCATTTAATATCTTTGTGTGATATGCTGTCTTTGTATTCAGTACAGTAGATAGAGCATAACGATAAAAGGTCTCCACTGGGATGAGGGGGGGATTTTAAAGTGCTCTCACTCGGGGGCAGCAAATGGAAAAGTGACAAGCCCGGTGCACTTGTCTATTTTACTTATTCCGGGCCTCTGTTTCATATTCCGCTTCGCAAGGCGGGCTTATTTTCCTCCGAGGTTCAGGAGGGCGCGCTCTTTCATTTCTTCAGAAAATTGTTTCGCGGGGATTTCAATCTTTGGCTGCAAGATATGACAGAACACAATATCACGAACGCTTATGTTTCTTATCTGCCATTTTTTCTGGGTATAAATAAAAGATCAGTATAAATTTAAGGGAAGTGGCCGGGAATGCGGGTGTGAGAGATGGGAGTGAAATGAAAGCATGAACCTTGGGACAGCTCCGCCAGGCCTTTTCATCGCTTGTACAAAATGACCTCGGCATTGGGGTTTGTATTCCATTTCACAAAGTGAAAATCAATTAGTGTTGGCATGACAGAATTCCCGATTAAAGAAGTGTACCTCTGTCTTTCTGTGCGCCGAGTTTCCTCAAACATGTCCGTAATGGTCCTAACCGTCCTAAGTAACGAAAATTGATTTACCTGAAAAGACACATAGTATATTTACCAAATTTGTCTTCTAAACCAGGCACATCATATAAGTCTTTCATTTTCTAAATACATAATACAGCTAAAATGTACTGCACACATGTCGATGTCGTAATGCTCCACTGAGAAGGTTTTTCGCCAAGCGATGAAATGTCTCACTTTGTCAGGCAGTCCTTTACCGCACCATCATGTGTTTTGTAAACATCAAGCAGCTCGACTTTCACGGAGGTAAATGACATGTGTGACATTCTTTAAGTAAGAGATAAATGTTAGACTGAGAGACGACAGTTTCAGTCAGTGTCATCCCGCGCTAAAGATGATGCTCACTTGTCCAGCCGGTGTATACGCAACCACCTCCCCAGTGGTGTGAAAACATCCAAACATTGTCCTATTGATGTCCCATTTGTTTTCTCCGACTCTTGTCAGAGGTCAACCCCAAACAGCATGCGGTGGAATCAGGCGTTACTGTGCGTGTCACATTGATGCATTACAAGGCTCTGGAGGTCACATCTCTGTAAACATACATTATCAAAACCCATAGAAGATGTGCGCTGTTGACCTCCCCCATACTTTACGGCGCATGTTCGGGGGGGGTTGGTGGGGGTGGGGTCAAGCGGTGGCGGGAGAGCAACTTTGCAGTCGCAATGACTTTCTGCTTGCAAATGAAGAAGGTCAAGCAATCAAGACTGCTCGGGTTCGGTGTCAACACCATTATGTTACGCTGTCTGAAATGATCAATGAGCTAAAATAAAATGATCACAAGCTAAAATTGGCTGGCTAATGAAAACGGACTGTTTAAACATTCGCCGTGAGGAGCTGACCGGAGCTGAAACAGGGCGGCAATTTATAAAGCCTGACACACATACGGAATGCGCGGCAGCTGCTGTGACCACGACTACCTTTTTTCTATTTGCAACAAAGCTATAACAGTCTTGATTCACATACCGCAAAGTAAATAACTACACAAGCATATTAACAAAAGTTTATTTTAACATTACAAACTGACACATTCACAGCAAACAGTTAAAGGGATTGTCTAAATGTGAATAGCATTGACAATACTCGGACGAAGACGTTTAAAATGTAAAAAGGCACGGTGCCAACATTCATCGCCTTCACCCATTTGTAGAAATAAATACATATTTTAAGTGCATTCTTTAAGTACCATCGAGTGTAAACGTGATGGTGGCAACACCTTGCTACAGAATAGCCCAGTCTACCACTGTTAAAGGCACAGCTACAAAGAGAAAAGTCATAAATAAAATATTTGGTATTTCATTGATTGTATCCTATTAAGACAATACATTAAATACAGGAGGTATACATGTTCTATGCAGCATAGGAAGAGAACATATAACACAGCTCTGTTATGGTAACAGGTTGGTAGGTTTGCTGCTACATGCTTGTAGCAAACACTTCAATACAACTGCTGCAAAGATAAAAACTATTTCCAAAAAAAGCACAGTAAGCCCTGGTTCAGAAGTACGGCCGTCTTTCATCACCTTTCCAGACGTAAAATGTGTTTGTTACGCTTTCACACCTTCTTTACTCCACTTCCATGGCAGACAAGTCCTGCTCTCCGTCGTGTTTTTCAGAGGGCTCGTCGTCTTGTGACTCGGGAGTGCTTTGGTGGTCAGATTCGGCACTGGGCTCTGGAGGCGTTGGGAGCACGGGCTCTTGGGTGTCGGTTTCAGGGATGTCTGCATGCTCCATTTTCTCTGGGAAGTAACAATTGGAAATTTGAAGCCACTGCTGGGAAGTGGGAAGAAATATTTGCGTATTTTAGGGCATTAAGATCTCCCAGAGCTACTTATTGCCAGGTCTGTGAGTGTATGTATTAATGCTTAAATAATGCTGGTGCCAGCAACTCATACAGTTGTTTGTAGCGATAAATAAATACTACAGGCTCTCAAGAGCGGGGTGTGAAAATATTTGTCCCCCCGGGCCTATGTAGGGGCATGACTGAAAATAACTGTTCTGATATTTGATTACCTGAACATTAAGAACTGCGTACCCTACTGGGAAACATGGACATTATCGAACATGCTAAGAATGAAGAAATGAGAAAAATGTTTCATAAGCTTGAAAAATTGAAGGACTGCAGCATAGAATATACACAATATATAGTAATAATACACATTTTGACATATTAAAATGTATTTTTACTAAATATTTAATTTTACTTAATAAAAATATAAAGTAGTTCTTGTGTATTATTTTTTGGTGCAAAAACATTGGCCACAGGGTTGCACTTCAGACAACCCTGTATCACAAAGCATTTTGGTTAATTTCAGAAGTCATGTGAGACTTGATCATGTTGACAGCCGAAGATGAAGTTATTAACTCGTTCACGAGTGTTCTTGTTTTGTGCGGCCGTGTGGCTTATAATATTCATGAGGTTCCATGGGCTCCATGTACATGTAATTGAACATCTAATATCTCGCTATATTGATTAACAGATGAGTTATGATGTACAACCAAGTCAGTTGGTTCAAGTTTCCAACTAGCCAAAATACGCATGACAGCTGGTGAATGTGTTTTATGTGGACAGTATTTTTATTTATTTATTTATTTATTTTAAACACCAGAGTGGAGGGAATTGGTTTGTTTGGACATTGGCTTAGCTTGTTAGCTTCCTGTCACAAGCGAACAATGGTATTCAAAGAGAGAAGGGGAGTGTGACAGCAGATAGAACTAACCAATGAACAACAAGTCAATAGTTGCAAAAACAAATTTCCACTGAGTTTTTTTTTATGGGCCTGCATGTTGCGTACCTGTGGCCCGGTGGTGTATCCTTGCAGGTTGCTAACATGTTAAAAGCACAGTGTTTCCTGAAGGGAAGGTTCCTAATCAAATGGTTGTTTACAACTTTGCTTGTCAATGATGTCACCATGTTTACACACAATGTGTAATGTGCGCTTTGAGTGCAGGTCTATAATATATGTTAATAATGTATCTAAAAAACCATTACAAAAATGTCTTTCCCCAAAATGTTCCCAAAAAAGGGGTAACCATAAAAAAAAATAATTCATGGGGAAAATAACCTACTCCGGATTGATTACGTAAGTTGCATTCCAAGACTTATGTCGTTATAGTTTTTCTTGTCACCTTTAAAAGATTGTGGGGAGTCTTTGTCGGCACCAGAGGAGAAGGAGGGTGCCTCTGATGACATCTTTAGCTCGCCAGTGGCCTCGGGGAGTCTGGGTGCTTGTGATCTGGTCTTTCTCGCGGGGTTCAGGAAGAAACAGTACGCACATCGAAATGCTGAAACAACACGAATACAAAGACAAAAACACACCAACGTCATCTCACAGAGACATTTTCAAAACAGACAGATGAATATACATGAATAGCAGCCAATTTTGAAAAAACGCCTAAGATGCATAAACACAGCGAGATTGATGTGCAGCATCGGTTTGCATATTCAATTTGGGTGAACGCGCTGGCGGGGGTCGGTAATGGTGAGTCGTGGAAAAAGTTGCATGATATACTGCGCTGCCAAACACTAGAGGGCAAATGAATGCGCAGCGTTTGATGGAGACTAACGAAGTCTTACCAACATAGTCAAATTCCTCTTTTAAGGCCATGCCGTTGTGGGACAGACACTGCTGGCAGATGAGAGCAAACCTGAAGCAGGAAAGACATCAGTGTTAATGGGAAGACGGGACTTCATCTTGAAATAAACATTCCATGATCTATTTTTAGTCTAAACCTTTAGGTGTCAGCATATTCCCATACATGTGTGTAACAGGATTCCCCTTGTTCTAACACAGTTTGGATTCATTGCTCAATAGCGCCCTCCTTCGCCACCTCATTCATGAGCTATATATAGGGCAGGGTGTCATTACAACTTTAGTTCATTAGCCAGGTGACCAGGTGAGTAGAGTAGCGCTGCGCTATGCAATTGTGTGGTTAGCGTTGATGCTAATTCCAATCATTGTAGCATGTTACACAAGCTAGACGATGTCCAGAGCACATTGTCTCGCACCAGCCCTGTGACAAGGAAAAAACTGCTACAGCGAGCTCCAAGTCTCCTGCCAATTTCCACCCAAAAAAACAACGCAGAGCTCACGAAACCTGCACCAACGAGCGCTACAGTGCCTTCAACGAGGGTTACCTGTGCAACCATGCAAATTTTACACGTATCTCATTGATCTTAAGTCATTTACAAATACATGACAATACAGGCAAAATGAACAGCAATATTTACATGTTTGTCAAGCATTGAGATGTTGCACTTTGCTGTGTGAGGCCAAAAGTTATAACTTTCTCTGACTCAGGCAAGCTTAATAAATGCATCTGTGCAAGGATTATCTTCCTTTAAATGAGTTTAGTAAGTGTGTGAGGCATATATAGTGGTATGCAAAAATTAGGGCACACCTGACAATTTAAGATTTTCCTTTATAAATCATTTTTTGTTTGGATCAACTTCAGTTAAATAGATTATATAGCAGACAAACAGTCATATTTGAGAAGTGAAATGAAGTTTTTAAGATTTACAGAAAGTGTGCAATAATTAAACAAAATTAGGCAGGTGCATAAATTTGGGCACCCTAGTTTTATTGTTTTTAATACCTTTAGCACTAATTATTGGAACACTAAATTTATTTGGTATGCTCACTGACCCTTGACCGACATACACATCATGCCAGTCATGAGAACGGGTATTTATGGTGGCCCTTTACAAGTTGTTCTCTTCTTTGAATCATGGGAGCCTCAAAACAACTGTCAAATGACCTGAAAACAAAGATTGTTGAACATCAAGGTTTGGGTGAAGGATACAAAAAGCTAGCTCGGAAATTCTAGCTGTCAGTTTCTGCCGCGAGGAACATAGTGAGGTAACAAAAGACAGCAATCACAGTTGTAGTTAAGGCTTGGAGTGGCAGGTCAAGAAAAATCTCAGACAAGCATAGCCGAAGGATGGTGAGAACGCAACCCACAGACCAGCTCCAAAGGCCTACAAATGATCTTGCCACAGATGGTGTGACTGTGCATCGGTCAACTATTCAGCGCACTTTGCACAAGGAGATGCTGTATGAGAAAGAAGCCATTCTGCACACATGCCACAAACAGAGTTGCTTGAGGTATTCCATTCTGGAATGGAATCTCAGTCCCCCAGACCTAAATATTATTGAAAAATCAGTGGTTTTGATTTAGCGTGGACCGTCCATGCTCGCAAACCATCAAACCTGACAAAAAATGATCAAAGATACTGTCAACTAGAATCCAGACCCTCATTGGAAGCATTTAGAGGCTGTTAATTCTGCAAGAGGAGGATCTCTCAACTCAACTTTATTTATAAAAAGCTTTCATACAATCAGTGATTAAGACAAAGTGCTGTACAGTGCATACGGTGCAATAGCAATAAAAACTAGCTAAAAACATAAAATAAAAACAATAGAATCAATAAAACAAAAACTGTACAGCACAATAAAACAGGTGCAGAATCTTGGGCTACTAAATATCTTAGATCTACTAAATATTGATTCTGTTGGGGTGCCCAAAATTTATGCACCTACCTAATTTTGTTTAAATAATTATTGCACACTTTCTGTAAATCCTAAAAACTACATTTCACTTCTCAAATATCACTGTTTGTCTGCCATATAATATATTTAACTGAAATTGCTGATCTAAACAATTAATGATTTATAAAGGAAAATGATCAAGGGTGCCCAAACTTTTGCATACCAACATAGTAGGGGTGTTTTTCAACTTCCAATGTGATACCGATATTACAGCCTTGAGTATTGGCCAGTACCAATATCAGTTAGATCCGATACAAGCACACATCATATACAATCATGAATCAAACATGGTACCCTCACACTATCGCCGTTTTTCACTAATTAATTAATACATGATCGCTGTTTCATGGTTGAAGATGGCCTATTTTTCAAGAATATAAATGGCTAAATTAAGTAACTAAAAGAACTTAATTACAAATACAAGGAAGAAGCAGCATTCCAAGCGTACTAATTGTAGCATTCTACATTGACCACTAGGTGCCGGTGTTCAGGGAGACAAGGACTCGAGAGAAAGGAGAAAGGTATTTAATTCAAGTTTCATTCACCTCACAACAAGCACAATAATAATCATCTTTATAATAACAGGGGCTGCTGGTGGGGTCAAAACCCACGACTAGCTAAAACTTAACTCGGAACCTGCAAGGTCACTTCCTATCCTGCGCACATCTGTCCACCGCACACTAAGGTCCACATTTACTGTGACGCACACAAATAGGAGTTTTATATACACATCTTAAATTGCTTATTTACTCTTATTATGTTCACTATATTGGTTAATATGAGTGGAAAGCCTTTTAAAGCCGCCATTACAATGCATTGATGAGACAATAGCCACACCGGTAAACAAGGAACTGCTAATGTGTGAGTCTTATCTTATCTCTTATTTTGCCTGATTATATTTACTATATTGGGTTATACAAATTTAAAAGGTGACTATATGTATCCAAAGGACTAATGTTTTTTTTTAAAAATTTAGATCGGAAAGATATTTTCTTAATGAGGGTGTGCTGGGAACGTCTGTTAGAGTCTCCCGTTCGTCGAGTCTTCAACTCTCATCTCCAGCAGAGCTTCGCCTGCATCCCAAGGGAGGACCGGGATATTGAGCCTGAATGAGCCGTATTCCGTGCCTCCATTGCTGAGGTAGCCAGTCTTAGTTGTGGCCGCAAGGTGGTTGGTGCCAGTCGTGGCGGCAAGACCCGAACCCGATGGTGCACACCGAGGGTTAGGGCTGCTGTCAAGCTGAAGAAGGAGTCCTATCAAGCATGGATGGCTTGCGGGACTCCCGAAGCAGCTGACAGGTACTGGCAGGCCAAGCGGCATGCGGCTTCGGTGGTGGTCGAGGCAAATATCCGGGTGTGGGAGGAGTTCGGTAAGGCTATGGAGTACGACTTTTGGTCGCCCTCGAAGAGGTTCTGGCAAACCGTCCGAAACCTCAGAAAGGGGAAGCGGGCCCCAGTTCACACTGTTTACAGTGCGGACGGGGGCTTGCTGACCTCGACTGTGGAGATAGTTGGTCGGTGGAAGGAATACTTTGAAGCCCTTCTCAATCCCACTGACATACCTTCCGTAGAGGAAGCAGAGTCTGAGGACACGTACGCGGACAGTTCTATGACCGTGGCTGAGGCATTTGGGGTAGTTAACACCCTCCCCAATGGCAAGGCTCCGGGGGTAGACGAGTTTTGCCCTGAATTTCTCAAGGCTCTGGATGTTGGAGGACTGTCTTGGCTGACACGCTTCTTCCACATCGCATGGAAGTCGGGAACAGTACCTCTGGACTGGCAGACCGGGGTGGTGGTCCCCATTTTTAAAAAGGGGTGACCGGAGGGTGTGTTCCAACTATAAGGGGAACACACTCCTCAGCCTCCCTGGGAAAGTCTACTCCAGGGTGCTGGAGAGAAGGGTACGACCGTTAGTCGAACCTCGGTTATTTGGTTACTCAAGCACCTCCAAATTAGACGCCATGGTTCTCAGTCGGACACCAGTGGACTGTACCCTCATGTTGGGAGTGATGTCTTGCCTCAGGTGGAGGAGTTTAAGTTTCTCAGGATTTTGTTCACGAGTTAGGGACGGTTGGAGCGCGAGGTCGACAGACGGATCGGTGCAGCATCCGCAGTAATGGGGTCGCTGTACCGAACTGTCATGGTGAAGAGAGAGCTGAGCCGGAAGGCAAAGCTCTCTGTTTACCGATCGATCTACGTTCCCACCCTCACCTATGGTCATGAGTTATGGGTCATGACCAAAAGAACAAGATCGCGGATACAAGCGGCGGAAATGAGTTTCCTATGTAGGGTGGCTTGACTAACCCTAAGAGATAGGGTGAGGAGCTCGGCCATCCGGGAGGAGCTCAGAGTAGAGCCGCTGCGCCTTCACATCAAGAGGAGCCAGTTGAGGTGCCTCGGGCATCTCGTCTGGATGCCTCCCGGGCGCCACCCTGGTGAGGTGTTTCAGGCATGCCCACCCGGAAGAAGGCCCCGGGGAAGACCTAGGACATGCTGGAGGGACTATGTCTCACAGCTGGCTGGGATTTTGCACTTGGCTGCATCGTCTTTTTTGGAATTCAACCTTACTAACTTTGTTAGCACTTTAGCACACGCTGTTGTGATCAAGTGTGCGTTATTCAGGCGTTGCTGGATACAAGTGTCTCGAATTGACTGGTTATACTGGAGTGTTGACATGGCAGATTTTAGTTGCAGACCTATATACGTTCGTCATTCGTTTATCACGGTTAATTTGTTCCAGGCCCAACCGCAAAAATTTCCGCAAAGTGGGACTGAACATTAATAAACAGAACATTATGGTTGTTAATGGCACATCAATACAGTAACATTGACATTATTGGAGCTTTGTAGATATGAAATAAGTCCGTAGTCACTCTTACAGTCTCACATTGCAGAGGCCACAAGATCACTGCAGGGACAACAGTGGGCTGCCACTAGCACAGCCGGCTAGCAAGCTAACTAGTTAACCTCTAACATTTACTTATTCTAAACTTAAAAGTATTTTTAATGGAGTGGGGAAGAGGGACAAAGAAGCCAAAAACATACCACTTCCACATGGAATGAAAGGAGAACCTTCTTTCCCCTTTTGGTCTCAGTCATGAAATATTTGCTCGGCTCTGCAGGGTGGCTAGCCAGTCTCCATGCAGTGTGAAAGGTAATGTAATCTAACGTCATGTCTCTTAACATTACTGACCCCCAGTGACCAGAATACTACATATAACTTGTCTTTCAATATTTTTGAACTAATAATAGGCCACAGTCAACCACAATACAGCAATCATTTATTATTTTTTTTAAAAGAGACATTTAGTGAGTCAGCAATATTCAAACCATGATATAGCGAGGGATGACTGTAAGCCAATACTTATACAAATTTACAGAACTTAAATTTGTACTGAAATGTTCATTTATCCATTTGATTTCTGCACGTAAAACTATCACACACTATAAAATGTATTTTTGTAAATACTTGTGTGCGTCTGGAACGGATTAATTGGATTTACATCATTTCCTATGACACAAATTGCTTCGGTTTTACCACCTTCAGGTTTTTGTCAGACCTTTTTAAACCAATTAATAAAAAACAACGTACCGATCTATACACAAAAGTATCAAGTACACTTGCTGATCTGCTGATGTCCATACCACGTGAATACAGTCCAAAATCAGAGCACCTGTTCTAGAACCTTGTTGAAGGGGAGGGTCAAACCACATACGAGCAAGACCCCAAGTAATCAGGTGACTAGTAACAGAATATACTTAAATACACACACAGAATATACTGTACTAATTACCTGTTCTGTGGGCCATCTCCAACGAGATACTCGATGATTCTATCCATAGCGCCTCTTTGCCTTGGAAGCACGGGTCTGGCCAAGGGGGGGCCTGGGGGATGCATCCCTTTGAAAACAAAACATCAGTTTTGTCCTGAATATAGAAGATCACGAGCAGGTGGGAGTGGACAGACATTTTCTTTGCAAACCAAGATATACTTGACAAAAATCCTTGCTGGTTAACGACTCCAACCATATCACACTTGCAAAGCACGTCCGGATCCCCCGTGGTGTCGGAGAGTAGTAATTAATATGATCTAACATCAAGAGCGATCATAGGAAGATGACTGGTCATTTCTGTGAGACTTGGCACAGTCACAGTGCCCTGCTGGTTATTAATTCGTGGACATATGGAAACTCTGCGGTGACTCTGTGTATCAAATTGCTTTTCACTTTCAATTTTCAGCAGAAGCAGGTGATATCGAGTCATGTAAACCATTTGCAGGGGCGCTGCCAATGCCAAAGGCAATTTTGCCAAGCATTAAGAGACATTTACTGAGATTCCACCAGCATTGCCCAGAGAACAAACAGCGCTCTGGCTAATTAATCATAGTTAATGTAATCCTGCTCCGTGCATACCACACAGTTGGCATTCCACATGGCAATTACAGATTGCGGCTTCCTCTAGGAGCACATTTCCTTCACTGTTTGCAACATTTGCATCTTCTATTGAGTGTTCATCGTCCAGAAATAATTTATATTGACTATTCAGTGCCTCCATTCAGATACGCAGATGTCTTCAAAGCAGGACTATTCTGCGGAATGTTTTACGTATATTGGCTGTTTTCTATCTTGTATTTTGCACAAATAAAACTTTAAATTTTGTAGTGCATAATTATCTATGGTGTACTTCATTATGCACGTGTGCAGAAAAGATGTTATTTTATGTCAGATTAGGTTATTCATACAGCTGACTATTAAATGTACAGTTTAGAACGGGGGTGTTCAAACTTTTTCCAACAGGGGCCATGTAGTGAAAGAATGCAACTTTGCCACAAGTAGATATGCTAAAAAGTGTTTTGTTTTTTCAAGAAAAAAACTGAATCTCAGTTTTGTCATAGAGGTAAAAAAGCCTATAATTTTTAACATTGCTCCTGTTTTTTTTTTTTTTTTTTACATTTTTGCTGTATTGCAAATATTTACATTTTTAAAATTATCTTCATAATTTTTGGTAATATGACTTAAAGTCCCATATTTTTACTGTATTCCCGTAATATAACTTTAACAAACTAATTTTCCAAATCATACGTTTTGGTGTTTGTCATAATATCACTTTTTGAAAAAAAAAAAAAAAACTTTAAGCTACTGAAATTACATTGTTTCATCATGTTACGAGGAAATGTGACTTTTTTCCTCATTTAAATACAATTTTTTCTAAATATTTTGACTTTATTTTCATAAATTTACTGTTTTCCCCATTTTTGCCATTTGTTTTTCAACTTTCTTTTGTAAACATTCTGCATGTAATTATGATTTTATTCCCATACTATTTTTACTTTATTTTTGTAATATAACTTCCTGCAACCTAGTTTTGTTTATTTTCTCAACCGTTTTTTTTTGTTTCTCGTATTTGTTTCTCATATAACATTTTGTTTCAGTAATATTTTAACCTCATGCTACTAAAATGACGTTTTTCTCGTTAGATTACAATTTTTTCACATAACACTGACTTTATTCTTGTAAAATGACTGCTGACTTTATTGATTTTTGGTGCTGTACTTTCCTCCCCCCCTGTTTTCTTGTTAAATTAAAAAAATACAACACCACAGCGCCTGGGAAACTGGGGCGAGAGAACCAGGGAAGAGTAAATCACACCTTAATCGTTCACATTATGATATGGTCCCCCTGTGTGCAGGTAACTCACCAAATCCTGGAGCAGGTGTTCCAGGGGTCAAGGGTTTCCTCATCAAGCTCTGCTGAGCAGCCATGGCCGACAGGCGCCTCTCTGGGGGTCCACCTGGAGCAGAGTGGGAAGATCGTCCAGGGTAGGTGGCAGTGGCAAGAGGAGGGCGAGCCGCTACACTGCTTCCGAGATTTGCCGCCGTCGCCACCACTGGTGGGTTGTTCGGGACGACGTTGCGCTGGCGAAGTTCTAACAAAAGAATATAATGCATGTGAGGTCGGGCAGAGAAAAGCACTGGATGGGAAATGGCGCTGTCATTACTCATGTAGCTACCTTGGCCTGGTTTAGGCGTCATAAGGGGCCCTAGTGGAGTGGAATCCAGCTCCTTAGCAAAAACAAATAAGATACAGATATGTGTAAAAAGCATGTAAGGTTGCTACACAGGCATCAGGAAATTCATTAAGTATACCCACACTAAAAAAGAGGCATTCAATAGTTTTTATTTTGCCCCTATTAGGAACAGTATCATATTATAGTGTAATACAGGGGGGTCCAATGTGCAGCTCTACGGCCCACAACCTTTTTTTTTTTTGGCCCAGTTAAATACTGAAGACTACTAAAAAAATGTTTTTAAAAAGGAGCAGTAATTTCACAATCATGTCAAGATATAATGGAAAAAAAGTATAATATGAGAAACAAAAAGTTGCAATTTTTTGTTTTTGTTGTTAGGTTGGGAAAAAGTTATATTACAATACAGTATAAATAGGGACTGTCAATCAATTAAAATATTTAATTGCATTTTTGTCCATAGTTAACTCATAAATAATCACACTTTCATCACCGATAGAAATAGGTTTTTGTCTATTTTAAGTAAGGATATAAATCTCTGTGGTAAACCACTAAAAAGAAACAACGATTACTACATAAAAGTTTATGTAAACCGATATCAATTTTGGAAATATGGGCCAGTAGTTCATTCCAAAAGGAACAATTTTTGCTCGTTTAATACAGACAGAGGATCAGCACATTCTTGTAGCTCATCTCTCCGGCAAGTCAACACACTGTGTGACAATTCAAATCACAGCCACAGAAGATAAATGTTTTGTTTGTGTTTTTTGTTGCAAGAGCCAACTGCCAGGGCTTTGAAGCTAAATTTATCAAAATACCTTTTTGTCCAGTTCTGCTCAATTATATTTTACCCGCTTGTGCCTCCATTGTCATCGTTACTTCCTCAAACTATGGTGTGGGCCAAGGGACAAACAGGGCGTGCACGTGTTAAACGTGCATACAAAATAAAAATTGTGCCATTAAAAAAAAAATCCCTAATCTAAATATGAGAACAGTGTCATACTATTACAAGAAAATGAATAAGAAAGTTAACGAAGTCACACTTACTTTGCAAAGATGAGTGGGCCAAAATTCCACAGTGCAGTAAGACTCATTGCAAGTGATGGAAAATACTTGATTGCAGTTATTAGGTTTAGGGGAGAATCACTTTTCCACACAGGGCCATGTAGATTTTGTTTTTTTATTCCTTAATAATAAAAAGTTTCATTTAAGAACTGCATTTTGTGTCCAGCTGTGTTTTCATTGACTAATAATTCAATTTGTTTGACGATCCGAAATATTTACGTGTGACAAACATGCCAAAAAGAGGAGAAACACTTTTTCACACCACTGTATACACTATATAAAATAATTTATACATATACACACTGCCTGTCCAGAAAAAAAAGTCACCACCAAAAAAAAGGGTCATATACTGTAATATTCTGGTGGAGCGCCTTTAGCTTTGATTACGGCACATATTCTCATGTTCCCTGAACCACTCTTGCACAATTGCATTCTTTGAGCACATGAGTGTTGCTGAACCTAGACCTGACCAACTGCAATACTCGCACCTATTTGCTTAGTTAACAGGTGACGACTTTTTGGCCAGGCAGTGTACATAGCAGACATAACATATAAATAAGAGAAAAAACAGACATATGCTCATTATGCTCACCACTTTTTTCGTGGAATCGGGATCAAATCTCTCCAGAATCATTTTAGCATTTTTATATGTCTCCGTTTCCATAACTTCTTCGAGCTGAAACCAGAGGTTTATTATGAAAGCTTCCATCCAGATAAAAACTCCACAGAGATTAACAGTGTAAGGAGTATCTAATGTTTCTAATCAAACACGTAACGTGACAGAGCAAGTGTGATTGTGTGCATATCATTTACAATAAATACTCAAACATTACTAGATGTTTACACGTGATATGAAGAATAATTACATTCACTACTTCGATAATGGAGATGGTGAAAATCCATCAGGCCTAATTATTGAAAGTTATTAGCGCTGACAGAGGATGACATGTCATTTCTCAGATTTATTTCTTTCAGGCAATACATGCCATTTATTACGCTGGCATTAGCAGAGTAGTCTGCTGGTTAAAGTCTTCATAAACAATCAAATCTGCACAGAACCTTGATTAACAAATTCAAACCACTGACAGGATCTATAGAAGCCATACTAAAAGGTTCTGACAGCAACGTATATAAGCGGAAATACTGAACTTACTATTTTTTTCTTTTGCCTCTTAAGATCCTCCAGTTTTTCATCTGAAAGGGAAAAAAACTGTTAAAAATAATTCCACAGCAACTAAACACAAAGTAATACAAAAAAATTTAAACATTTAAAAAAATCATACTGTTCTTTTCGGTCCTTCGTGAAAAGATGACAATCATGAGTTTTCGAAGTAACCACACTCTGTAAAGAGACAAAGATGATTGGGAAAAAGGTGACGTTCCTGGTGGCCTTGCTAATCTTGTATGAGCAGTGTACTTACAGTAAAGGAAATATGACAAAAGGGAGAGCGAGAATAAGGCGCCCCATGAGCTGTTCCGGCAGGTACCAGCAGTAGACGACTACGCAAGTCATCAGGTAGAGGAGGATGGAGTACAACAGCAGACGGCCAAGCCAGATCTTAAGTTGCCTTTGGTACTTTTCTCCATGCTCCTCATAAAGCTGGATATCCTAAAAAAAAAAAACAATATTGGCTAACAAATATGTGTAATACTACAAGCAGTCATTCAAATTCGATTTTTGTATATATTTGGCTATTTTATATATTGGATATAAATAGCCAGTGGTTGTTGATCATTTGAAGTGTGAAAATTGTTTATAATAGCTTCTGTTATACAGTACAGTTAGCATTTTTGCTTCACTCTTTTTTTGTGAATCACCGAACATCTCACCCATTGAGCATGTTTGGGATGCTCTGGACCAGCAATACGGTATTTGAAGTAAATGGTGGTCACACCAGGTACTGACCACGGGCCTCATTAATGAAACAAAAGCAAAAAAAATTAAAAATGCATGGAAATCTGACTAAAGTATGCGTACGCCAGAAACCCAAAACGTGTATTTGGACAAAACAAAATGTGGCATACACACACATTCACACATTCCATTTGTGATTCAAAGATTCCACCTTGAGGAGGAATGTCAATACACTACTCCGCCTCGAGTTACTTAACCAACAAAAGTCAATGCAAAGTTAGCGAGCATGTTTTTCCTGACTGATACCATATTTGATAAGCTTAGCAAAATCTGTTTCATTTAAAAATGGACGCAAAAACTCAAAACGAGGATGAAGTTAAGTCAAACATAAATTTTTGGATTCCAGATGGGTATTTTAAAAATACTTCATTTACTGACATTACCTCTATCAAATTATCAGGTATATTTTTATTATTATATGGAAGAACTAATGTGGCATGTTACTTCGTAGCACAAAAGAAAAGCTTGTCATTTGTGGAAAAGAAAGTAGTACACTCACAGCCATCACACTATCCACACAAATAAAGGCCGTGCATGGTAAATAAATGTTGCTATTAGTGACATACAGTGAGGGAAAAAACTATTTGAACCCCAGCTGATTTTGTAAGTTTGCCCACTAACAAAAAATTATCAGTCTATAATTTCAATTGTATTTGATCCCCTAACCGTCAGCAAGATCTCTAGCTCCCAGGTGGATCTTATACAGGTAACAGGCTGACATTGGCAGCCCTCTCAGCTCGTTACCTGTATAAAAGAGACCTGTCCACAGAAGCAATCAATCAATCCAGATGCCAAACTCTGCACCATGGCCAAGACCAAAGAGCTTTCCAAAGATGTCAGGGACAAGATTGTGGACCTACACAAGGATGTAATGGGCTACAACACCATCGCCAAGCAGCTGGGTGAGAAGGTAACAACAGTTGGTGCAATTATTCACAAATGGAAGAAACATAAATTAACTGCCAATCTCCCTCGGTATGGAGCTCCATGCAAGATCTCACCTCGTGGAGTTTCAATGATAATGAGAACGGTGAGGAATAAGCCCAGAACCACTCGGCAGGAACTTGTCAATGATCTCAAGGCAGTTGGGATCATAGTCACCACAAAAACAGTTGGTAACACACTACGGCGTGAAGGACTGAAATCCAGCTGTGCCTGCAAGGTCCTCCTGCTCAAGAAAGTCCATCTACAGACCCGTTTGAAATTTGGCACTGAACATCTGACTGGTCAGATGAGACCAAAATTGAGCTCTTCGGCATCAACTCAACTCGCCGTGTTTGGAGGAGGAGGAATGCTGCCTGTGATGATGTGAATGATGCCCTGAGGGCCACAAATTTTTAATTACAGGACCCCAGTTTTAATTACACTTATTCACTATACATAGACTCACAGACACCTCACATTCATTTTTGGGGTGGCGGGACTCGTGTCACAGGGTGGGCAGAGCTACTCAGCCGTGCTCAGCCGGCGGAGTGGTTCTGCCCATGGTGTCACGCAGTTTAGGCTCCTCAATTTTAACTGCCTACACACACACACATCTCACACCTCATAACACTTTTAGTTGGGTGGGAAGGCGGGGATTAGAGGGTCCTATTACACCCTGTTTTCTTGGACGCCTGGGGCGGGGGCCGGCGGGTGGGGGGGTAGGTGGTTGAGTTGTTTTGGCTCCGGGTCTCAGTTGGCAGCAGTGCTGGGAGGAGTGCCTGCGTGCGTGCTGTGTCTGTGGGATTCCCGGCGGCCGGGTATGGTGGTATGGCCCCGTGTCTCGAGGGAGCTCGCGGTGGTGCTACTCGCTGCATTGGGGGGGGTGGCACATCCTGGTGCATATGTGAAAATGTAGGTGTGTGGGTGTATGAGTGTTGGCATGTGTGAGTGGGGGAACCGGGGTTGGTGTGGGTACAGGGGCTGTGTGTGAGCACTGGGGGTGGGGTGGACGGGGAACAGGGGGGTGGGGGGTAAACCCACGGGCCCTTTACGGGCGCCTGCCTCTGGCGCCGGGGAAGGCGATGACCTGCGACAGTTGTGTTTGGGGCGGCCTGGAGCTCCCGGGGTGTTGAGTATGGCCCTTGCTTTGAGGGGTTGGGTGGCTTCTGGGCTTCTTCGGTTGTCCTGCTTGCCCGAAGCTGGCCGGCCCCCGGCGGATGTTCCGGCGGTTGGCGCCTGGGCCTCGCTTTGTGGCCCTTGCTCGGCTGCCGAGTGGCGTCTGGCCGGGTCTTGCACCTCTTCGGAGTGGACTCGCGGTTGCCTCTTGGGGGGGCCGGGTCGGGCCTTCCCCTCTGTAGGGAGCCTGCTGGGGGGCCGTGCTCCGGCGTCTTCCTAGTCCGACCCTTGCTTTTGGAGGGAGGGTGGTTTGGGATGCATGGCTGTGTTCACCACGAACATCTCCTCATTCTCTGTTTCACTCTGATGCAGTTATCCTGTCACTGCAGAGTAATGTAGATTTAATGTAGATTTGTTGCACGTGTCATCTGGATGGTCATTGTTCAAGAGGTTCTGTTTCATTTCTCGTTTTTCTTGTATGTTTATCATTATTAGTACATATGTATGTATGTGTGTGTGTGTGTGTATGTATGTATATGTGTATACATATATATTAGTATTATCATTATTATTATTATTATTTTTGTCCCCTGTATTTGTGCTCATTTTGCTTTGTGACTGTTCTGGTTGTTGCTGAAATTGTGATTATCATGGTTGTTTATAATATGGTTGAAATATGTTTGTGAGGTTCTTCTGCACCCTTTCTTATATCCCCCACCACACTCCATACCCGTCCCTTTTCAAGTCAGGTCCGGCATCGAAATGTGGCGCAACAAAATTCAGAATAAACGCAGTCAAATGTCAAGGGAGACTCATTTGGATTATATAGTCTCCTTGGCAAAGACATTTTGCTCAGCATTTAAAGACAGCTTGACTCCCATTTAGCTGTTATGATGCTGGACAAGACAAAAAAAAAGGAATGCTGCCTGTGAATCCAAAAACACCCTGGTGGAAACATTATGCTTTGGGGGTGTTTTTCTGCCAATGGGACAGGACAATTGCACCGCATCAAAGGGAGGATGGATGGGGCCAGGATGGGTGAGAACCTCCTTCCCTCAGTCAGCGAATTGAAAATGGGTCGTGGTTGGGTATTCCAGCATGACAATGATCCAAAACACACGGCCAAGACAACAAAAGATTGGCTCAAGAAGAAGCATATTAAGGTCATGGAGTGGCCTAGTCCGTCGCCAGGCCTTAATCCCATAGAAAATTTGTGGAGGGAGCTGAAGGTTCGAGTTGCCAAACATCAGCCACGAAACATTAAATAACTTGGAGAGGATCTGCAAAAAGGAGTGGGCCAAAATCGACCCTGAGATGTGTGCAAACCTTGTGGCCAACTACAAGAAACGGCTGACCTCTGTGATTGCTAACAAAGGTTTTGCCACCAAGTACTGAAGCACGTTTTTCAAAGGGATCAAATACTTATTTCCTTCATGGAAATGCAAATTAATTTATAACTCTTTTTGAAACGCATTTTTCTGGATTTTTTTTGTCATTGTTGTCTCTCAGTGTTCAAATAAACCTACCATTGAAATTATAGACTGATCATTTCTTTGTTGAAATGGGGTTGAAATAGTTTTTTTTCTCTCACTGTATGCAACGAAAAACTTAGAAAGGAACTACTAAGGATATCTCTGTGCCTTTTAACGTCGACCATGTAGAATTATTTGACAACCGGATGTTTGTTATAATTACTTTTATTTAAACACATAATATTATCATGATTATAAAATGCAAATGAGATATTCAAGCGTTGCATTGTGTTTTTCATTTATCTTGTAGTCGAGATACTATACACTGTTGCGTAATGGTGTTTATGGTCAATAACAAATGGTATTGGTCAGTGTCATGTCAGCTAATGCTGTCCACAAATGTCAATAACGGCATGATGTTTTCATGCAATGATGGATAAATCATTATTGGTTTACATTGCATGTTTATTTGTAACATATGATTTCACCTCACCACTTAAGTGTGGGCTGCCTTTTTGCCATGTTTTCAAAAGGCAGGTACTTTTTCACGTCAGATTGTGCTTTTATAGGTACCATGCGTTACGTGGAAATTGCTGTGCACAACTTTTCAGACTCACTTTGAAGTGACATTTAACTGAAGTATCACAAAAGAGAAAAATACATTTCAGTGCAGCAATATAAATGTATCCATCTCTGTTGGGCATCTCTGTGTGGAGTTTGCATTTTTCCCCGTTTGTGCGTGGGTTTTCTCCGGGTACTCCGGTTTCCTCCAACACTCCAAAAACATGCATGTTAGGTTAATTGGCGACTCTAAATTTTCCATTAGAATGTGAATGTAAGCGTGAATGTTTGTCTGTCTGCCCTGCGATTAACAGGCGACCAGTCCAGGGTGTACCCCTCCTGCCGCATGAACTAAGCTGGGATAGGCTCCAGCATTAACCCTAATGAGGATAAGCGGTATAGACAACAGATTTGGTGGAGGTAGAGCTAGAGTAGCTTTCACATTTTTTTTTTCCAAAATCAGTTATTTCAAATTGAATTATCGACATAAAAAAAAAAGGTTAAAAATAAAGTTTAAGTGCACAACTATTTCAAGTTTCTTAGTGGAAAAGCACACATTTTTGCACAAAAGTTGAGCAATAAAAAAATAAAATTATTTTTCAACTTTGTGAAATCTGTAACCTTCAAGTGCAAACTTTGCAAACCAATATAAAGTATCTAAAGTAAATCTCTAAGTCAAACATTGCTTTTTTTAAAACCATCGACCATATATAAAAATAAAAATATAAAAGGTTATTTTGTAGTCGTAGATATGTTTCTGTCAAATTTATAGGTTGTATTATTTTTCGTGGACCTTCTTTAGATGATAAGAGGTTTGTTGTGTTGGGGTCAGGCGAGGGAACAGCCTTGTAGCATAGTTTACATATGACCTTTTACTGCTCCGTGTCGGACTTCTTGCATCCAAAATGTAACCAAATCAAAGACATTCCCCCTGTTTTTGGTAAATAATAATAAGAATAATAAAAATAATATTCTTCCCACTGAAATAACAGTAAATGTTGGTAAAATTCTTATGTTTTTGTCTGCAATGCTGTACTGTAGTCTATTTAGTTCATCTGCTGCATCTTAACAAAACACACAAACTTATTCAATAGTGTATAAGAAAACAAAATCACCAACTCGAGTATCAACATTTAAGGTAATTTATTAAGACATTGTACTGCACTGACTGGGACTGTAGCATTTCTTTTAATAGCACTGCCTGGCGCAACCCCTCCAAGTATTGCTTACCAAATCCAAAAATAAGCAACGGCGTGAAAGGTCCCTACTCGGACATCTGTGTCTGTCACACGACAACTAATGCATTAACTTTTCCCATCTAAACAGTATGGCAGGTGGGCGTGGCGTAACACTGGACACAATAAAAAGTTTCCTTAGAGGATAAAAAGAGCTTTTTGTGCTTGTTTGTTTTTTGGCCGTTTAGGAGCGGAGGCTTTGCGACTTGGATGCTACTTGACCTCGACAGTGTCAAGTGCTGAGGAGGGTTGCTGAAAATAGCCTGCAAGCTTAACTGTAGCACAGCACTAAAGCCATGTCCGTCATCAAATGAGGAAGTATTTCGGTACACATGGGATGGTCTCACGCCAGATTACATATTTAATACTTACACAGTACTTGTGAGTAGTGTTTTGAAAGCTACTGTACAATGACCATTAACAACGGTCACACCTGATGGCCTGCCTCAAAGCGCATGGGTCCCCAAGAGCCAATTAGATGCTGTTAATCTTTATGACATCTTAAAGTTTTCTATCAGTTGCTGTGTATAAAAAACAAGTTACACAAAGTGGTTCTTATATGATGCATACCTTATCTAGTCCCTCCAAAATCTCCACAGTAGAAGGCTTGGCCTGCAAGGAAAAAAAGAGGGGAATAAGAAACAGCTGAGAGCACCATAACAGCAGTCAACGCTTGTGCAAGCAGCGAGTTGCTACAACTTCCTTTTTCATATACCTATTCTTTTTTTTTTTTTTTTCTTTTCACACATGCATTATCTCGGCTGGACTATGCACTCACCCGCCACAAAATGACACCTGTACAGTCAAAGAGATATAAGATACTGATTAAAGTTACAGACGATACAGTGGAGTTAGCCTGTGTGAGGCATATTTAGGGCTTATACATAGATTGTGCCACAACTGAACAACGGCAATTGAATATTTACAAAAATGTCTAAATATGCTACTATGCTAACATTAGCATGCTAGTGTTAACACCTGTCACAATAGCAATACCAACGTTAGCATGCTACCACTTGGCATTATAGCACTAACTGTCTTTGTAAGTCTGTACATATAAAAATGGCGACCCTAAGTCCCTGACCCTAAGACAGTAAAAAAAAAAAAAAAAGGAAAAAGCAAACTGCTTATAATTGGCTCCCAACGCAACAAGCCGGCTCTTGTTGTTTTTTTTCCAATGAGCCAAATCGTTCACGATCGACCCATCACTACACACACCATCTTAGGAGTGTGAGATATCTTAACAGGGGCAACTTCAGAATCTTCAATTTCTCATATAAATTGGATTGAAATTCAAAATCTTGGGAAAATCGTGATAGTGGAAAATCAGGAATGTTTTTGAAAAAACTAAAATGACAGCACACCATTCCCGAACGATCTGAACGATTTGACGCTTGAATGGTGTGAATCGGTTGAAAAACGGACGCGTTAGATGTCAAAAAACGGCGGACATCGGGCTCCCGTTGACATGAGCCGGCTCTTGACGTTCATTTCAAAGAACCAGCTCCTAGAGCCTATTCGTTCGCAATCAACCAATCACCAAACGCATGCATTTTAGTGAGAGACACCTTAGGAGGAGCACCTGAGGGAATCTTCAAAGACAACGCCAATGATTTGACCATTTTGGCTTGGCCGTGGTCCGAATAGGTCGGAAAAGGTGAGAAATATGGACCTTCGAATAATTCCCCGTTTATTTCCAATTGTAAAAAAATCTCGGAAAAAGTGAAATTGTGGAAAATCTGTTTTTTTTTTCAATAAAAATCTAAATTGTTCGCATACTAAAAATACGGCGTGTATGAAATGTTAATACATACCCTCCACCGTGAGATGACAGCCCCCATGTTGCAGAGTCGACCGTGCGGCTTCTCTTGTTCGTGTTAAAACTCCTCTGGGATGTTTCGACCGGGAACTTCTTCCACCTGTTGACACCCTGTCAATAATGGCTCTGACATGGGAAATGCCCATCCGGGACACACCCGAGGCGGGCTCACGAGCTTCTAACTCTTTGTCCACTAGCGATGATTCAACGCTGTCAACCTGTCAAGACTCGCCCAAGTCGACGGCTAGTTGCGTGCTAGCGCATGCTAACACTTGTTAGCGCCCCCCAGAAGTCGCCCCGTTTCCACCGCGACATAAAGTAAACAACGTCTGCGGACTTCCTGCATCGACGAGGACGCATCGACGCGTCATTAAGCATGCTTAAATCACTTCCTAACCCACTTTCCCCGACGACCGCAGGCCGCAGAAGCTAACTTTAGCAAGCTAGCCGGTTAACGCTAACACACTGACGCTGCGTGTCGGGTTAACGTTCGAAAGAAAAGCAATTGAACCCTAACACGCAAAGTGGACGTGTAGCAACCTAAGCTGGCGTTAAATGGGCCTACCTTAGCAACCGCCTGCTTGAAGCTGCCGGTCTTGCACTCACAGCAGCTCATTCGTTCTGGCTTTAGACGGCGTGGGGCTGGGGGGGGCGTGTCCTAGCGATCAACACCAAACCCGGTCGTCCACTGCGCTGGGATAAACAAAGTAGTCGTTTTTTGTCGAGTGCGTTAACAAAATAGAACTTGCTTCTCAAGAGGATCAAAGCACTGGTGATGTGCGAGCCAGGAGCGAGTTGTTCAAATTCCGTTAACTCTGTTACTCGTTCACTCATTCTCCCCTCTAACATGTCAGTACCTGAGCAACAGTTACTCTAACGAAAAGCAACAGATCAGGTACTCGCCTCCAATCAGCTGTCCTTTCCCCGTCCATCACGGGTGCTAGACAAAGACTGGAGTTTTACTGACTCACGGGTATCCTATATGGATTTGAGTCTCACTGACTCACTGGTGCCCAGACAATTCAAATTTTTACTGACTTACGGGTACTCGTCACAGACACAAACTTCAATGACTCTCGGACGCCCGACAAAGACTTGAGTTTCTCTGACTGACGGGTGTTTGGCATAGACTGAAGTTTCACTAACTTTTGATTGCTCCATGAAAACTCGCGTTTCACTGACGGACGTATTCTCTACAAAAACTCCAGTTTCACTGATGAAGACTGGCGTTTCGCTGATTCACGAGGGCTCGACGAAGAGTCCAATTGGACTGCCTACGAGTGCTCTAAAAAGACTCGTGTTTCAGACTCACAGGTGCCCGACAAAGATTCTAGTTTCACTGAGTCACAGGTACTTGACAAAGACTCCAGTTTTTCTGACCGACGGGCACCTGACAAAGACTGTAGTTTCACTAATCTTTTTTTTATATTTTTTTACTAATCTTGACTCAAGTTTTATTGATTTATGGGTACTCAACAAAAACCTGAGTTTCACTGACTCACAAGTACTCGACAAAGACTCGTGTTTCACTGACCCACAGGTGCCGGACAAATACTAGAGTTCACTGACTCACTGTTACCTGACAAAGATTCACTGACTCATGCATGTACGACAAAGACTCGAGTTTCACTGACCCACGG
Organism: Oostethus manadensis; assembly: GCA_024372805.1. Taxonomy (NCBI): domain Eukaryota; kingdom Metazoa; phylum Chordata; class Actinopteri; order Syngnathiformes; family Syngnathidae; genus Oostethus; species Oostethus manadensis. Next base: position 1,795,975 of record QODF01000063.1, read on the forward strand.
TTGTCCGACAAACAGTCGGGTTTCACTGACTCACAGATACCCGAAGAAGGTTTGAGTTTCACTGACTCACGGGTGTTCAACAAAGACTCAAGTTTCACCTACGCTTTTGTGTTTGACAAAGACTCCATTTTCAGTAAGTCACAGGTGCTTGACAAAGTCTCGTGTTTCACTGACCCACGGGTGCCCGACAAATACTCAAGTTTCACTGACTCACTGTTACATGACAAAGATTCAGATTTCACTGACTCATGGGTGCTCAACAAAGACTCAATTTTCAATGAGTCACAGGTGCTCGACAAAGACTCTGGTTTTGCTGACTCTTGAAGAGGACTCGACAAAGACTGTAGTTTCAATAACCCGGACGCCAATTTCACTGACTTATGGGTACAGGACGAAGACATGAGTTTTACTGACTCACAAGTACTCCACCAAGACTTGTGTTTCACTGACCCACTGGTGCCTGACAAATACTCAAGTTTTACTGACTCACTGTTACCTGACAAAGATTCAGATTTCACTGACTCATGGGTGCTCAACAAAGACTCAATTTTCACTGACTCATGGGTAGTCAACGAAGACTCGAGTTTCAATGAGTCACAGGTGCTCGACAAAGACTCCAGTTTTGCTGACTCTTGGAGAGGACTCGACAAAGACTGTAGTTTCAATAACCCGGACGCCAATTTCACTGACTTATGGGTTCTCCCTGAAGACCTCAGTTTCACTGACTCACAAGTACTCGACGAAGATTGCAGTTTTAGTGACTCACTGGTGCTTGATGAAGACTAGGGTTAACTGACTCAGGAACTCCTCTGGTGGGTTTTTTTGGTGGAAGATTTTGCCTTATTTTTCCTCGTTTTGTTTTTTTTGCCGTAAAATGTACCTTAATTTCACATGCACATGTTGGTGCAAGCGCTAATCTGTAACTCAAAAACCGAAGCAGCAAATATCAATCTGTTGCTCTACTATGTCCATATGCAGGGCAAGGAATGTCTGGAAGAATTAGTCGTTAACCCAATAAAAGCAGTTTCCAAAGATAATTGAGAACATGTTTCAATGCATATGCATGAAAAAAATCTTCCATACAACCCATTCATAGCCTCATGTAATTGATTGAGGGGATGACCCGTTATTTTAAATGTTATTTGAGAACCATCAAAACGTACAAAATTGCAATTTGCCCAGCTTGTACCAGAATTAAAAGCCCATTCATCATGATTATGACTTGATAAGCTAATTTAACCGTTTCGCTGTGTCTTAATGAGCTATAGTTGAATTAATGCCATGTAATATATGAAAGTAACATTTGAACAGAGGCAATGATTTGAGACAAACAGAGCAGAAACTACTTTAGAAGCGTAATGGCGGCATAAATCTCATCAAGCTCTTGTCTTCCCTTCGCATTTTAAAGCGTTAAATGGAATCTTAGAGGTATGAAAGCTGTTTTGGCAACGTCGACGTACCTGATGGACTCAGGCTGCATGGAACAGCTGCCAATGTGCGATGCAAATTCTTCACCAAATGTGAGGAAAATAGCTTTCCCTCAGCAAAGAATACCATGTCTGGAAGCAGTACAAACATTGGTCCTTATTTGCCAACTGGATTGTATTTTTGAATCGGTTTCTTTGAAGTTGTGCATACTTTTACGCGGCATCAACAAATGTCCTTCTTTGGGGGGGAACATCCACATCTGATGGTCGACATGGTTGAACAAAATATCAGTGAACAACTGCAAATTACGACCGGCTGGTGGGATCTTGAACTTGACAAGGAAGTGGATCTCCTAACCACTTCCAACATTTATTAACCTGTTTAATAAATGCTACTATGAAACTGTTTAAGAAAACACAAAACAAAATACAGTGGAACCTCGTTTTCTTGTCATTCATTAGGTCCGAAAGGTTGAGCAAAAAGCAGTTTTGCCTATAGAAAATAATGTTAATCCGATTTTTCCCTTTCAGACATCCAAAAATTGTGGCGACATTGAAATTAATAGTGTTTCTTCTTCTTTAGTTTGCACACCTGATTTTGCAGAATGATGCCGACAAACAGACTACTTTCGTCATTGCAATATTGTACCGTACGAGACAAAATAACAATAGCAATTCCCAACAACAACCAAAAGCAGGCTTTGCTACGTATCTCAAAATAAAGCCTGATCAAGTCATCTGTTAGTCAGCTGTAGAAGCAGAGAAGTGATTTCGTTTCAGGAATTGGTTAAGTGAGCACGATGTCGCTGTTACGGCCAGCCTTGCGATACAGCTATATCGATATTTGGTTTCTGACAAAAGTATTGATCTTTCATCTCAAACTCTTGATTCGCAAATACGATTAGGTCAGCTAGCTGTGACTGCCGCCATCAAGGATTTCTAGCAGGTTACTTTAGATAGAAGACTAATAGAAAGAAAGTTGCAAGAAACACTACTGAGTTTAAAAAACGACACATGGCAAAACAGGAAGGTGGTCTCGGTATTGATCTTGCTGACACATTGTGTCTCTGTCAACAATGATGGGTTCAATAGGATAAAAGTAACCTTAAATGTACGTGCGTTTCGAACTGTTTCATGCATGTAAGTTAATAATAATAAATATAAAAAAGAAAACACCAAACATAAGAAAAAAATAAAAAATATAAATATTAGAAAGAAAGAAAAAAGAAAGAAATATGAACTACAAAAATTGTGGTGTAACTTCTAGTCAGCAAAAACTACAGTCAACCGCTGATGACATCCCAGACAGGCGAGGGAGATGACATCTGCTTCCTGTTTCCACGTAATAGCAAGCTGACATACTGCAAGGATGTTTTGTGATTTGTTTTAAAAATGACATTAAGAACACAGCTGGACTCACGCAGTTAATCAATAACGCAACAAGGTGTGCACCATCCTGCACGCTGTTTTGTGGTTGAATATGGCAAATATGCATATTTAAGCAAATGTGTATTTTCTGCTAAAATTATGCATAAAAATGACTAAATTAATGACATTAAAAAAATAAGGCATTTAGAGGTTGCATTCAAAGGCGTTGTGATGATAGGTAGCATTCTACACTGGTCAGTAGGTGTCACTAATGCTACTGTAATGTTTGGTGAGACACACAAGCACCTGACTTGATCTCACAACAGGCGGCACAGTAATCCATAGGACTGGCTACTGTCATGCAGCTGAGCAGAAACTCAACTCTGAACCCTACGACATGTGTGTTGTCTTATTTCGTCTTCTTGTGTTTACTATATTGGGTAGTATGAGTGTCAAAGCGACTATAGGGGTGTTATTTCATGCCTACGGAGCTCTACTAATGTTAAAAACCTTACTTAGAAGGTCGTCAACAGGTATTTTATGCTGCAACAATGAAGCTATTTGATTGCATAAGGTCTGTGAAAGTCACTCATCCGGTGAAGGGCGAGAAACGAGAGAGTACTCTGTTGGAAATTCTCAATAGTGCACCACGTGGTGGGGCACTGCCCCTTCTGGCCTTCCACTATTCGGCACACATTCATATAAGTGTGGACCGTCATTTAGAGTACAATTGTTCCTCACCTGTACACAAATCTCGCAAATGTCTTAGTGAGTGGGGTCTGTTTCCATGAGTGAGCTGACACTGGTTTTAAATGCGTTTTGGCCCCACTTGCTCCCTGTAGTTTAGCGCCACCCCCCCCCCTTACCGCCTCCCCCTTGTCGTTTTTTTTTTTTTTTTTTGTCCTCCCGCAGCAGCTGTCACCCCGCATTACTCGCAGTCAGCTAAATGAAACATTATTCTAAACATATGCATCGTAATCAGTCCGGTCACACTTACAAGAACACGCGTTAATAAGGCAATCAATCACAGTGGAACAAGCGAGTTGTGCAGTAACAGCTCATAAACAGTGTGTAATGAAGAACTGGAGGTGAGCGTGACACGGCGCTGATCAGATAATCAATGTCAAAGACGCGATGAATGTCAGTAAGCGCACTTTTCATGTCGTTTCGATAAAATCCCCAATTTACAGCAAGCACTTCAATTACCCTGAAAACAGAGTCAATTAAGTGGCGGCCTGATTGGACAGTAGAGGCTGCGTCATCGATCCTTGCATTTCCATCTCGCTGGTGGACATTTCATTTGTTTTTTTCTATTAGCAGCCAAATAAAGTAGGATATAGAAGAATATTAAACACGCCAAGGATTTATTCTCATGACGTGTCGCGTTCAGTGAAGGTGACAGGCAGTCGACGGCGTTATGATGCCCCCCCACCCTCCTCTTTCCTTACACTGGATGCAAAACTAATCGTGTTACTGTGGCCGGTGTTTTTCTGGCCTCTGTCTTCTCCTTTTTACGCCCCCATCTATCTCAATGCACCCCTCGCTTTAAAGAGCAAGGGAACACGGTGATCTATCACGCCCCGCGTTTTGCCGCCCTAATCCTATTTCTTTAATGGGGACGTTCAAAAAAGCAACTTATCTTCAAGTCCCCGGGGGGCGTTCTGGTGCAGGCTGTGTATATTTGAACCAAGCGCAATTAACGACAGGATCAGCTAGTATCATTTAAAGGTAATGTAAAAATAATGGTAAATTATGGGGCTGGGGTGACCCCTCATCGCAGGCCTCCTGTTACTGAATTTCCATGGGCGTTACACAGACCATCTTTTCGATGGAACTGTGTCATGTAACAAACATAACATTACACCATTCTTTTTATTCAGGTGTAGTTTGTGTTATTAATAATGGCATTTCCCAGATATTAAAGAACGAGATATATGTGTGCGATTTTTATAGATAAGGTGAAAACTCTTCATGTATGTTGAATTAACAATGAAAGTGTTATGTTAAAAGCAAATTGTAGTTACTCACCAATTATTGTTTCAATGTAGGTTTATTTGGGGTTTTTTTTGGTTCATTATTTATTTTTAAGGTGACGTAAATTGTATCCCGTTTGATTAACAATGCTTTTGCTGGACTTGCATCATTTTAAGTGTACTAGAACCCTTATTTTTTACTAGTCATTTCGTAACTTTAGGCGTATTTTCGAAGATCCAGAGAGCCATGTATGTGAAGAATTGTTTTTTAATTTTTTTTCCAGGAACAAACACCATCAATAAATAACAGGATTTACATTTCATATTGCACTTTTTTCAAGTTAAAATATTTCAATCCATACAGTCATTGATATTTTAAATACAGAGATAGTTAGAGAGACCCCAGAAGGTAAAAAAAGGTCAATAATATTTTTCATTCTGTCAGTGCTTGTCCAAAAGAACAAAAACCTCATGGGGGGTGTAAAAAACAATATTCATTGGTCATTTTTTTCTGAAATGGGCAACTGATGCAGGCCAATTTCGTGTAAAGGCTCAGATCCAGTGTTTTTTTTTTTTTTAAACATGAACAACATTCAGAAAGTCACGCAAAACAAACAAAAAAGATCCAAACATCCACATTTTATGAAGCACCCCCCCCCCCATTCCACCCACCCAACCCACCCCAGAGAATTCAGCTTTCAGCTATCAGTAGAACTACCCATGATATTTGCAAAATATTCCACAATTTACATTTCACATGTTTGACAATTAACATATCGGTGATGTCCCAAATAGGAACGAATAAAATAGTACACGAGCGCAGACAGACTGTAAAACGGTGTGTGCGTGTGTGTGTGTGTGTGTGTGTGATGAGGATCTCCTGTAGGGATTGTATGGAAAACTGTTTTTGGTAAAATGGCCTGCACTGGAAATATTTGAGGAATTGGTGGGTTTATTGAGGTATTTTCCACATTTGTAGTATTTTGGCATCACATTTGCAAGCGACTTATGAACCATATATATATGTATATATATATAAATATATACATATACAGCGTTTTCAGTGTACCAGCCATTCGCTTTGTCTCAGCTCTTTTGTATGTCTAATGACTTCCCTCCGCGGGTTGTTAGGACTTGACAGCGGGTTTGAAAACGAGCAAGTTCCCTTTGCAGCAGCCCCTTCCAAAGGAGCTCCATCTAGGGCGCATGATTGGCAATTTTTGTCATCATCCTCGCATTATTAAGAGAGGAATTGACAAGGAAGAGGCGCTGCAAAATGAGGTGCGCCTGCAAGCTGATTAGAGGAGTCCCCGCAGAGCAGAGGCGCTGCTGCAAAGACGCTCTCTGCTGCCAGAAAAAATCTGCTGCTTCTATAGTGAAGAAAAAGCGCGCTGCAGGGCAGAAAGATGCAGATAGAAAGACGCGCGCATCTCCTTTTTAAGGAGTGTCAATGCCACTATAGCGCAAGGGGAGCGAAGCTAAAATGTGATGGAAATGCAGAAATTGGTTGGGAGATTTAGTGAAACGTGAAAACAGCATTAGCATATTAAATGGGAGTCACTCTTGAGCAGGGAACATGTAGGGGTACATCGGTCAAGCCGCCATTGCGCTTTTAAAGCATTATTTTCATGTAAAATACACCTTAAGACGCAGAAAACACTGGGAGGAATGTGTCAATTTGCACCGAAACGCCACAAAATAATTGAGACTAACAATTTAAGGGCGTTTTTTTTGTAATGTATTTAAAATATTATTATTATTATTGCACCTAAAGTGGCGCATATTTCGTAAAAAAGGTCAACAAGGATTTGAGAGCGTCTTTTGTGTTCTACCTTGCCAAAGATTATAAAGCGGGTGTAACGTTCAATAGCCAAATTGTTTGCAGTAATTGATGCACAATCCGCGTGTGTGTGTTTAAGGCTTAAAAATAAATGCGGCAATAGGTGTGTGTGTGTGTGTGTGTGTGTGTAACGTTGCACTTCAATTTTGGATGAATCAATGAATCCATATCTGTCTGTAATCATACTAATAATAATAATAATAATAATAATTGGCTACAGTGCGTCCATTGAGCTCGTGTCTATTACTGGGCTGGAACCAGCCTCACAGAAATAATCAAACAAATAATCAAACAATAAAAGAAATAATGCTGCTGCCAGTGTGCGCGGGGGATGCGAGTGTTGTTTACAGTTATCTGTTGAGGGACGTCTCCTCTCGCTGGTCCGGTGACGGCACGGAGGTCTTGCTGAGAACAGCCGCCGAATAGGGCAAAAATCCACTCTCCGACCTCTGTCCCGAGGCCGTGCAGGTGAAGTCGGCGCCGGCGGCCCTGGAGCCCAAGGCGCCGGCCGCCTGGCTGCTGTGGCAGCTCAGACACGAGCAGGGCCCGCCGGCGGACGGAGCGCCGACCGCCGCCGCGGCCGCCGCCGCCGCGGCCGCGGCTGACGCCGCCGCGGAGCTGTTGAGGCCTGCGGGTGACTGGTAGAGTCCCGGGTGGCGGAAGCTGCACAGGAGCTCCGGCCGCGAGTAAGGGTGCGAGAGGGCGCGGAAGGTGTCGAGGGGCCGGATGGAGGTGGCGAAGGGCGAGGAGGCGGCGCTGGTGGCGGCTGCTGCCGCCGCGGCCGCCGTGACGCCGACGTGCGGGTAGTAGTGCAGGGGCATGTGCGAGTGGAAGGGGTACGGGAGACTTCCGGTGGCGGCCGCGTGCGTCATCATGTAGGTGTAGAAGCTGGGGTCGGCCGGATGGGGCCACGACATGGCCAACCTCTGCCTCTTGTCCTTCATGCGCCTGTTCTGGAACCACACCTGCACGCACACAAGCACAAATATTCCTCTTTCTGTGTTGCAATTCCATGCACAAATGCACAAATATAAGCATTTGTGTTTCTCTCCCGCAATTCCTTTTGGACCCAAACGAGACAGTTGGTGTGTACCTTAATGGTTGTTTCGGGCAGGTTGAGAGCAGCGGCCAGTTCACATCTTCTGGGCCGGGAAACGTAGTTTTCCCGGTAAAACTCCTTCTCCAGCCTCCCGATCTGCTCTCGGGTGAAGGCCGTCCGGTACCTCCTGACCTGGTCGGCGTTGGAGTTGCTGTTGTTCGACGCCCCCGTGGAGTTTCCATTCAAGCCGGACAGGGAGCTGGAACTGGTGTTGGACGACCCGGAATTGGTGTCCGAAAAGCCTGGAAAAGCAAAATGCAAAGAATTATTGACATGAGGGAATTGCACGCCGGCCATGAACCCAAGTGCTGCTGAAAGTCATTTTTTGTCCTGATACTTCGTTGGCAGAAACTCGAGTGGAATGAAATCCTACCCTTGTTTTCTTTGTGCTGGCTGGGGGAGCGATGCGTGGGGCATCCCACCTCCACATCGCTGTTGATGTCCGATTCCTGGGAAACTTCCGAGTAAATGCTCATCTTCTTCCGGCTTTCCGACGAGGAAATTTCCGCCGAGGGGCTGCTGTCGCCGCCGTGGTGGGACCCAAAGAGACTGTCGATCTCAAACTTGCCTTTGCTCGGCACGTCCCCCAGACCCCCGTGCAGGGAAGCGGAGGTGATTCTCGGGCTGAGCCGTGCCGCGTGCTGGGAGTTCTCCAGGGCCTCCAGCACGGAATTCCCCGCCGAGTCTGCCAGCCTCTTGGCCGCCACCGGACTGTGCAGACCCCTCTCCATCAGTATCATCTCCTTTCTTATCCTCTCCATCATCAAGCCGTGCAGGGGAGGAAGGGAAGCCAGAGGAAAAGTGGTCCACGGGGCTGGATGGCCGCAGCTAAATCCGCACGCAAGCGCCTCTAAAACGGAGGGAGTCTCTAAAGCTTTTTATAAGCAAGACGCAATAAATGGAAGAACGCAGGAGAGGAGAGGCGCTCTCAGAATGTGCCGTGCATCCTCCCCGCGGCAGCAATATGTCATTCATCAAAAAGGGCTCTCTGCGGCTTGTGAAAATGCTGGGCTGACGCGGCTCCAATGATCATTTATTGTAACAGCTTTATAAGCAAATAAATAGGAGAGGGCTGTCAGTTGATGATGGAGGCGGCCTTCGGTCAGACGAATAATATCCGAGAGGAGTGAGGAGGAGAGCAGTGAGGCGCTTGTCCGGCGTGATGTCTGAGCGCCTCTCTCAGCTCCTTAGCTTTGGCCTCTTGGGTCAAATTGACAGTCTGATTAAGAAAATGAGCGCAGCAACATTTCCCTCTTCATTTAGGAATATTATCATGCTTTGATTCTCTATTGTTTCCCTCCCCCTCCCAGCTCTGTTGGCCCTCCCTCTGCCTCTGCAAAGCTTTATTGCTTCCCGACCTTATTTTTATTTATTTATTTTATGCTTCCAGAAGAACTGTCCCTATTTTTTAACTCTTTTTTTCCCCCCACCCTGACTTTGATGAAGTCACACTGCACATTTTTACGACTTATTAAGCGGCCGCCTTACTCCAGAACTCCAATCCACCGTACTTATCTTCCAGTACATAAACAGTTATAAATTGCCAAATGTTTTATGTTAAACATGTAAATATATATATTCCCTTGCGTTGTTTACAGTCACATGCATGCATCCCATAAAGTCAAACAACCTTGTTAGTATCTTGTTTCTCCAAGAGACTGAGGGCGTCAGCAGGTTCGCTTCTCAGCGTCCTTTGGCGCCCCCCTGCGGGTGATAGTGTGCGTTGCAGCCATGTACACTAACAGAAGGGCCTCAGTCTTCACATCTGAGGGAGTTTCTTGTTGAACAGCAAAAGAAAACACAATTATGGCATCCGATATAAAAGTTGGGTATGAAAAAATGACCTGCCCCTACAAATATACCCGAATCGACAATACAGTGGAGGTGTTTGTTCAACAATGTGTGTGTTATTGTGGTTGGGGTTGGTGACGGTGTACCAAACAGGGAAGCTGAATTATTTTGGTTATTTTCATTTAGCTCCTGTTTTGGAATCCACTAGAGTAGTGGTACAGTGCAGTGGTTCCCAAATCACAGACAGCTGGGGGAAAATTATGTGCAAGTATTATTAAAATAATGATAAAAAAAATCATAATAAATAAACACATGCATAGCAATTAATGCATATTAAAAATCATTACAAAACTAAATACAGGCCATCTTTGTTTGTGGCCTTATTTGGAGCACCGTTGATATTTCATTTGAATTTATTGACTTCATGAAGGCAATGTAATGTAAAATAAGGTAATGTAATGTCAGATAATGTCTCATCATTTTTTTGTTGGTTTGTTTGGTGTGCTTCCTCGGATTATATTACGCTTTCATGATGGCTGACATTGGATTATTTGTTGCTACTTGTTTCAGAACATCTTTGACAGTTTGCGCTTGAGATTATCGCCCCCTCACAGTTTTGAAAAAAAAAGAATGAATTTGTAAATGATCGCTGGTAATGCTAGACTATGGTCTATTATTGGTCAAAACGTATTGAAAGTGATATGCGGACAGGGTGGCAGTAATGACACAAAACCTTGCATTACATTAACAGTGCATGAAGTCATGAAGTCAGCCATGGCTTCCGTGTGGAAGTGGTACATTTTTTTGCCTTCTTGAAATAAATTTCAGGCTAACCCAGGTGTGTCAAACATACTGATCAGGCCCGCAAACAGGTGTAATCCGGCCCACGAGATAATTTTGCTAAGTAAAAAAATTAGCTGCAATTTTTCAATCAAATAAACTGTTGTACTAATTGTGTCCACTAGATGGCACAAAAGCAACTGTGTTAAGCAAGCAAACTGTTTATACCAGAGCAGAGCAAGCTGCAGCCAGTCCGGATGAACTACTTGTCATTTCTACCATTAATAACAGCTTTTACTTTCAACAAGATGTGCTCATTGCCCCGATATGCCTCTGTCAAAAAAGCGAAAAGTGAATGCAGAGAGTGTTCCACGGAAAATGGAAAATGGAGGGTCTCACTTTTCATACACAAGGCACACGAAAATACAGTAGCTACTGAGGAACTAATGAGTAGCTGTTAGGGCTACGTTGGTTCGTTCCTCATTAACTACTGTAATTTTGTGTGCCTTATTGTAGTGTTACGGACAGTGGAGAAGAAAGAAGGCGAATTAAGTGTTGGCGGGTTTGAAGAAACAGTAGTCTGTGTTTCCTCACAGCGACACTGCAGAGAAAGGTAGCTGCTTCATTGCTAATGAAACCTCAGTGGCTTGAAAAGCATTTAGTGAGGTTGAATTTGTAAAAACATGCATGACGAAGGCCGCAGAGAAAAAAAAAAATAATAATGTGTGTATATATGCTGTATGTAGTGTAGCATAAGAGTTGTGTGTTATAAACGCAGAATAATAGGAGTGTAAAAGTCACCATAGGGGTGTTATTTCAAGTCTACAGGGCTCCAGTAATGTTAGAACCGTATTTGGAAAGTCATTACCAGGTTTTCTGTGCTTTAGTTAGGAAATATTCAATCTATTAACATACATTAATTCATCCCAGGCAGATATGAACCCAATTAACCGCTATATAAACGAGGGACGACTGCGTGTTATGGGTCATGGACATTCTGGAAGATGCATCCACGACCCATCTTCTGTGTTCTGGCTGAGGATAGAAGGTTCTGATCCCAGATCCGTTGGCACATGGCCCCATTCCTCCGCCTGTCAATTACCCCTGGCAAAAATTACCCTAAGTTTCGCACTCCATAGTGTGACAGTCGGGATGATGGTGATGATGTCGGTACCAGACTCACCATTTCTCTGCTTTCACACACACAAGTCAAGTTTGGTCTCAGGTGACACCCTCACATTGTCTCCAGTCGTTCAGGTGAAGACCAGACAAATTGTTTTGGTTAGTCAACAGAATTTTGCAATAAGCAACTTCAGATGAAGTCTTGTGGCTAAAGAGTTACGTTTTGGTGCAAACCATAGAAATGGAGGCCATTTGCTGGCGTTTTCTCATTGGAGGGCTCCTTCGATCACCTTCTTTTCCCATGTTTTGCAGGTTGAAGTCAGCATTTCTCTGCTGCGACAGCAAGCTGATGCCAAACAGGTTTCGGTCTGATCTGACCACATCTCATTCAGGTACATGTGTCTCCTTGAGCAGGGGGACCAGCGGGATTTCATTCCATCACAGCAGGGGTGCCCAAGCGTTTCCACGAGGGTTGCATACTGAAAAATGAAAGTTGCAAAGGCCACTTTGATATTTAACGTTTCTAAATCATATACTTAACGAACGAACAGCCGCCATCTGAAGCTTTGTTTTATACGTGACAAAGCATATTATTAATAAGAATTATTTATCCATACATTCCACTTTATTATTTTTATTTTATTTAGTTCTTCTGATTTGTCTTTTACTGCGATTGACTGGTGACCAGTCCAGGGTGTACCCCGCCTTCTGCCCAAAGTCAGCTGGGATAGGCTCCAGCATACCTGCAACCCTAATGAGGATAAGCGGTATAGATAATGAATGAATGAATGAATTATTTTTCTTTTAAACATTTAATATTTGATTTCATTCACGTGGCATTTTTGTCCAACCTAGCTTTCCAAAAGTTGCATCTTTATTTTTGTTGTTGTTGTTTCATTATTGGTCTTGTCCTTGGGGTCTTTCAATACATTTGTACAAGGGCCAAAACTTTTCTTAGCAAAAAACAAAATAAGAAATAATAATTATTATCATTGATTACAAAATACAGTAAAAGTCCAATTTTCACATTTTGGGTGGAGGGGGGGGGTCTGTAAAAATTTGCTAGCACCAAATTCTGCTGCTTCTTCTACTGCTTCTCCATTGTGACGTGTTACCTCGCTGTTGCCCTCTGCTGGGAAGAGGAAGAACTGCGTAGCAGCAAATTCTATTCTGGGCCCCCCTACAAAAGGGTGTCCTCTAGGTGTTACCCTTCCTTGGGGTCCTGCTACACCATTCTAATATATCCCTTTTATGTTTTTATTTATTTGTACAGTTGTATATTTATTTGTATATCTTTATTGCATTGTATAAAGTAGAGTTATTATTACTGTGTGCAAACTGTGTGGTTATTTCAATTGATTGTCGTAATCATTAAAATTATTATTATTATTATTATTGTTGTTGTTATCACGACGGAGGACTTTGCACATCCTGAACATCCTACCAGCTAAGTTGTTGAGAGATTATATGCTCCTGGTCGGGCCACCCATGACAAAATGCTCCTGGGTGAGGATAAGTATATATAAAATACATTTTGGGTGGGTGGGGGCATAAAACCTGTAAAACATGGCGTGCATATAGACATATGCTTACATTTCCAGGCCAATAAATGAAACACTGGTGGAAAACACCCACAACACACAAGGCTGGAGCATTTATGAAGTCTTTAAGTCCCACTTATTTATGCAAAAAGTCTTGTTTTATTTGTGTAAAAGTCCTTTTTATTTGTGTAAAAGTCCTGTTTATTTGTGTAAAAGTCCTGTTTGTGAAGCCCCATTGAACTCCCTGTAGTGACAAGTCTTTCAATTGACTGCAGTGAAACTGTTGGGGATGTTCTGCCATCTTCTGGTCATGAGAGGAACTTCAGCTTTGGGGGGGGGGGGGTTACCAGGCTCACTCACGTGTCGAGGATGGAATTCGGGGACAATAAACCTCTTCCTGTCGAAGTGCATTGACCCCCGCCACCCCAGTGAGGATGAGCGGCATAGAAGACGGACGGATGAAGGGACATGCCCATATTATTAGGTACACCTACAATACATGTACCCAGAGTGGACACGAGACAATGGTGCTGGTGCGTCATGTTTTCTGTGCATGTGACCTTCAAGGGAACATTCTGTACCTCATGGACGAAGATAAATGCACTTCGCTTTATAAAGACTTACTTTGTTTGGGGATGGGGCGGGGGGCACCAACCCAAACCGCAGGGCAACATTTCATCGAGCACAATTTGCTGATTTGTGGCTCGCGAGGGCGCCTGCGCGTCTGTGCTTATCTGGAGCGATACCGCCATCTAGTGGACATGTACTGCAACTACAACAATAATAGTGCTCGTGATCATGTCGGTAGAATTAGAGTGGAGGTTTTTGATCATTATTTTTGCATTCGTGTGATTCACCGTTCATAAGAATCAAATACATAATTAAACATGTGGGGCCGGGGCGGGGGGAGGCGTCACTTAATATTTTAAATTGGCTTTTAGAGGAAAAAGTTGCGTGCAGACTTGACATTTAATGGCGGCCTACTTTTGATTTTACAAGACAAGGTTGGTGATTATGCTGCTTTCTTCCTGATTGGGTATTAAATGATCATTTGAATTAGTAGCACTTTGAATTTTATTTTAGGGGACACTAAACTATTTTAATATGCCCTTTTTGTGCACGTACTGAAAGTGTGAATATAAATTCATTATGGAGGCGTTCACGACGTCATATTCATTACAATAAAGTGCTGACTGGTCTATTTAGGAGCCAATTTATATTTGAGTCCCTTTTTTGGATTGTATTTCATCAATATTTTTTTATTTGTATTTCCTAATGTAGTTTTCAAGTAGGGTATTTGTTTTAACGTGCAAGGAAACTAACTGTCACCTATACCATCGCTACCAGGCGTACTTTGAACCTGCAAAAATGCTCCTTTTGCAGTCGTTTTGTCCTGATTTGGTCCGAATAAGAACAAGAACAATGCGAACAGGATAGGAGCAGGGTGCAGACAGTTTGTCTTTATAATTGCGGAAAAATAAAAAATGTCAAACTCAACCAAAAAGCAGCAAAAATGGGAAAAAAAAGTGAGAAAATGAAAATAACAACACAAAGCTTTGTCTGGAAATATGTATATCCTTTTCCATCCTTTAAAAAAATGATATTTCCAAAATTACGGTTACACATGATGCAATAGAAAGACGTACAATGTGTATATATATATAAAGAAATAATAAGTATAAATATATAGATATGGTGTGGATTATTTTGGCCTAAAAAACAAACCAAATCAGCAAATTACCTTCTGATGTGTCAACTTTGTAGGCTTCCCTGCCACGCTCCTACTAGTACCGGCTTGGCTTTTTAGAACCTCCAGAGACACACTGCAGTCTGTAAAAAGGGAACCTTAAAATGAATTACAGCAAGAAAAAAAAAAAAGACGCCTTGGTGGAGTTTTTTCAAATTTCCTTCAGAGGTCAGCAGCTTTGTCACGTCCTACCAATTACTGTGCAGTTAAATGGACTTTGCCACTATGTGACGCAGTGTGTGTGTGTGTGTGTGTGTGTGTGTGTGTGTGTGTGTGCGTGAGACCAGCAGAGAACTTGAACGAGGGAAGCAACGGCAGCAAGTTTATTACCAAGGACAATACTGCGCACAGGAAACCAGACAAAGAGTACTCCTTCTTTCCCACCTCCGCGTTTACACCAGGAATGTCGACTCTAAAACAGGGAAGGCCCATCTAAGGACGTGATGTGGTGGAGTATTGCACCTGAGACATGGCCAAACGGTCACTATAGTTCACACAAAACACACGTATTTTTGTTGACACGTGTTTTACAGACCGCGTACGTGCGCGGTTCGGGCGCACATTAAATGTGCAAAGGGTCCCGCATCTCCTCATCAGTTGCACGTATACGTTTGTCCTCCCGCACACATACCGATCACGCATGATGCGCATTTTTGTGTTTGACCTACTCTGTGTGCCGTTTTTCCTGCGCGTGCTGCACCCACGGCCGCCGCAGCCAAGACATTTCCTGCAAAGGACCGACGAATATCTGCACTTTCAAAGGGAAAACGCACTCGGACATGGGGAATATCCTGTTGTTAGGAAATGAAGGGATTTTGCACGCACACACACACACGCACACACACACTAATTCCTTGTGTTTTTCATATTAACCGGCCCTGCTGTCCCCTTAAAGTGCGTTTATGGGTTCATTCCCGGGTGTTGAACGCAGGAACACATGATTCAAATGCTACATACAGCGGAAAACGTCGCGTTTTTCCCCGTGTTTTGTGTGTGCATGTTGCAGTTTCTCCGTCACCCCTCGTTTTGCAGCGTTAAGTTAGTTCTTAGGCCGTGAAGGCAACACTCGCCGCCCCTCTCATCTGTGATATCAAAACATTAACATTAAAAACGTGGATTATATCAAGTTAAAGGGCAAAAAAAAGGGCCAATAACCCCCGCGGGGGACACGTGAAATTGTGCTGCCCTGTGTTGGATGGTGGAGGCGTCACATGACTAGATGCAAATGCACACGCACGTCATCAAAATTTGAAATGGCGTGCTTGATGATTCTTGTTTGTTCTAAAGCCGCAGTCGGCGCACAAACACAAGCTCTGTCTGCGAACGACGCACGGAACGAAGGAGCTCAAGTTGGGCTTTCTGCGTTTCCCAGCTCAGTCACGATCCCAGACACTTTTGCGGCGGGGGGCATTTAGCGGCTACGAGGAACCCTGAACGTCTCTTTGGAGAAGCGCGAACGCTGAAAGATTCCTTATTATATCTATATAAATTCATATTTACCTTATGACTGACTGCTGACGTGTTCAGGGTGTGTTAGTGGGCTTGAAGTTGGCTGGGGTAGGCTCCAGCCCCTTGTCAGCCTCAGCCAGTTTATTTTTGGACCGAAATAAAAACTCAAAACAGCAAACATGCGTGAAAAAAATGAACGGTTAATACTAATAATACATATACTTATAAATAGAATTATACACGGGGTGGGCCAAAAGTAGAATAACATTTGTTAGACATAATATTTACATATTACATACATAAATAAATGTAAACAAATCATGTGTTAACTGTAACTTTACCCTGTATTGTATATGTATAATGATCATATATATATAATAATATATCGAAGTAAAAATGTCTTGAAACCTATATAAGAGTTTTTATTCTGTTTTTTAAAAATAAAAAAGTGTGTTTTTTATAACTAATAGCGTGTGGGAGTCATTATGATTGTTTTTCATTTGAAACAAATAAAGTGATAGTTTGGATCTGGAGAAGTCTCTTTTGGAACAATCGATTGGTTGGGGTATTTGAAAAAAAACCAACCCAAAAAAAAGCTCTTGCTCCCGTCATAGGGGCTTTACGGTGCTTTTATGCTAAGAACTCACACTAAAGGTGGAAAATAGATGAAGACTGACCAGCGTGGAGTTTGCTTCTGCTCTATTTGGAGCGCGGGGGTGGGGCGGCAGCACGTCACGTGACCCCCCGTTGACAAATCACCAATTAGCTAGCAGTCTGTCTTCGGGAGTTGCTAAAAAGCTTTGCAAGACGCGTGTGCGGGGAGCTCCATGGCAATGTGCGAGCGGAACCCTCTGAACCCGGGCTATGTTGGACCTCTGTTGAATTTGGCCCCCACCCCCGAGTCGCTCTATTTGTCCAACTTGCGGGGCAATGGGGCCCACATGCCCGCGCTCCACCACCACCACCACCACATCCCCTACAACAGGAGGGCAGAGCTGTGCACGCTCCCGTGGCCCGCCTCAACTTCGTGCACGTCCGGCCCGGTCGCGCCACCGCAGAACCGCGCCTTCGGAGCCTACTGCCAGCCGTTCCGCGCCAACCCGCCCGCGCCTGTAAGCAACACCAACCCCGCCAAGGCTGCTGGCCCGCAGGAGCCCCAGCATGCGTCCCGGTGTCTGCAGGGCCCCGAGCACAAGGCGCCGCAGCCGGCCGGATCCCATCAGGTCTACGCGGAGGAGCTGCAAGGCCACGCCGGGGGGCTGCGCGGGTATTTGGACGTGGAGGACGGAGGGCTCGGTTCTGCCAGCCAGCTGGAGGAGGACTCTGCAGGTCCTGGGACCGACAAACACCAAGCTCGGCCTCCGTCCGCTCTCACGTGCTCCAGGTCCACTTTTGCTGAAGGTCAAGTACATTTTACGTCCCTTTTATATTACATGCAGTCCATGTATGACTTAAAAACAATCTAGGTCACGTGTTGTGTTCTGCCCTATTGGAAAGTTCAAATCCAAACAGTTTCAAGGTCAATTTTTGGAAATACGCAGACGCAGATTAATATGGGAAAACAGCTGAATATCATCTGTGGTGCATATTTCATAAAAATATGTTGAAGTAGGGCACATAACACCCCCAAAACAGCTCAACAGATTGGATTATTGGGCCGATTTTGGAGGACAAATTCAATACAAAAATATATTTGATAAAATACAAATGCAGCGTCCATTTGCGCAGCCAAACAGCAGCAGTCATTTATTATACTTACCGCATTTTGCTGCATCTGGAGGTTCAAGGAATCATCCAAACTATGAAAATATGACTAATAATTTCTATGCCGAAACGTTTCATTATGTACAATTCACCTTTTCAGTCATATTCCTGTTTGTTGAGCTTCACGTGAGCTGTTGCGCATCAATAATGCATATCTGTGTGTGTGTGTGTGTGCGTGTGTGTGTGTGTGTGTGTGTGTGTGTGTGGGGGGGGTCATGCAGGTGGTCCGTGGTGCTCGTCCCACCTGGCGAGGAGCAGAAAGAAGAGGAAGCCTTACTCCAAGCCTCAGCTGGCTGAACTTGAGAGCGAATTCCTCCTCAATGAGTTCATCAACAGGCAGAAGCGGAAGGAGCTTTCTGACAGACTGGACCTGAGCGACCAGCAGGTGAAAATTTGGTTCCAGAACCGCCGGATGAAGAAGAAACGCCTCCTGATGCGAGAGCAAGCCTTCGGGGCGTATTGATGACGAGCCCGGGTGATGGAGAATCGCTATACCTCATGTTTTGGACCACCACGGACGTGGAGTTTTTATTTATAAGCCTGCGCGAGATGCTTCCGTCCCCCGTGACGTCACACGACACAGTCACGCGGCCACGGACGGTTTGGACACGAGCCTCCAAAATGACTATTTAAAAATGTGTGCTTTTTTTTTGTCCCCCCCCAAACTTAAAACCAAGTTCATGCCCATTCAATTATGCGTACAGAAAAATATATGCTAATAATAATAACAATAACACATATGCATGCACGTCTATTTTCTCATGGCAATGCTTTATTGCAAATAAATGTCATTTTTTCCAGCACGAAATGTTTTCTCAATGATTTTCCTGCCAATCTTTGAATAATAATCAGAAGTATGGGAACTCCTCAAATGAGTTTCGAGGCAAAAGCTCTTCAAATACATATTTCATATTTTTGTAACGTGTCCCACATCACGTGCATTGTTGTGAAAAATACAAACAGCCCATTTTAAATCATCCTTATTTATGTCACAGGATTCCGACCAAATGTGTTGCAGGTTGAAGTACGGGCTTGGGAATTGTACCATTTATAGTTTCGCTGCATTTTTCTGCACTTAGTTTGAGCGAGAATTCCGTTTTTTTTGCCACCTAACGCGATGCATATAGTCTTTGTTTTGTTTTTTTGTGCAACAAAAAAAACCCACAATGCTGCCTTTGTGCCCGACCCTAAACCGGCATGCACGTGCACTCGGCATAATCCAGACACGGATTTGATGCAGGATCTTACAAGAAAACAAACGGGGGCCACAGCGTGCACCGCTGCTGTAAAAACCCGGCTAGAGACGGTCCGGACGTTGCGGATACAGAACTCCGAGGTCATTGGGCGCAGAAAGTCCAAAAAGCTGCAAAAGTCATTTGAAGGTTACTGCAGCTAAACACACCCGGAGCCAAAGCGTGCAACTTTGCTGCACGCTCGTCTACAGCATGTCGCTCCTCAAAAAAAGCACAGAAGGCCACGTTGGGGTGCATGGACGTACAATGAAGGTGTCATATTGTAAATAATACAGTGTCGGATCACAGCAGCGTTTGGCATGTTAAGGAGAAGGACGACCCTCGAGGACTTTTGAATTCATATAATGCGGTCTAAATCTTTAGTAGGGTGTCCGGGATGCCAAACAAGGCGCTTGTTTTACTGCTGGAGACTATTTGGAGCGGCAAAGGCCAGGGAGAGCTTCCTCTGTGCAACGTTTCCGCCCCCATTTTGTGACTTTATTGCTTTATTGCGGCAAAACGCAGCCAGACAGCGTCATTTAGCTGCGGGCCCTAAAGACAGTGGGGGTGCCAAAACAAAGTTAAGGTCAAGTTAGTGGACTGTGCATTGCTGCTTCCCACGCACGGAGTGTCCTAAAATGCCGAGAAGAAGCTGGATGGAGGAATGAAACAAAACAGAACTGCACATGAAATTGCACAGAAAAGGGAAAATAAATCAATGACACTTTTTATATTTTCCCTCTAGACGTATATTATATTTGTATCTCTCTTTATAGGTTCTTGTAGTAGTTTCCAGGTATATATACAGTATAAATATATATACACACATTTAAATTACACAGCACATCAAACTTTCTACAGACATTCTTTCCATACAAGCACAACAAAACTAGCAATAAGTGACACAAATGAGATCCAAATACTATTATGATCAATAATACAATAATCATATATGATAAAAAAACATTTGTCGATATTTGTTTTAAGGTTGTACCTTCTCCTTTTTTTATATACTCCTTTTCTAATGCTCTATATCTTACATATATGCGTGTATACGTGCACACGTGCACACACACACACACACACACATATTTCAGTCTGTGATGAAGTTAATGCTTGAGACGTGCGTGTATAATGTAGTATATCTACACATACACGTATACACACTGTACATAAATACAGGGATGAGTCCACGTGTTCGTACATGAATATATACGATTGAATAGGCTACAAATACAAGTACTGTTTGGATTTTTTCATTTAAAAGGTACGCCATAAATAATGTCCGGAGGTTTTCTCTGTGTGAGTGCTCTTTCTAAATCTATGAAATATATGGCATGAACATAAACAGTTATTAAAATGTGAAAGAATGCAACCCAACATTCTCAAAAACTAAAATAATTCAAATATAAAAGTATTTGTGAAGAGAATGTATCAAGTAAAAAACATTTGTTGGATTTTTTTTTTTTTTTTTTTTTTAGACAAGCCAGGAGGTTTTCTCCATTTGTAAAATAACTTTCATAACTGACACGTGCAGGTTAAACAGGTTTTAGAGGGGGGTCAAAAGTAAGACCTCTACATCCCTTGCTCTTTATAAGAAGCACCGAATTCACATTCAAGGTGACCCCGCTTATTTATTGTGCGTGTGCGTGCGCGTCTGTTTGCATCCCTGCAGTGCTGGAGAAGAAAGTGCTGCAGTGGCGGCTGGACACACAACACACCCCCCCCCCCCCCCCCCCCGATGACAAGAAAGGCCGTCGCCTTCCAGCCGGCCACATTGCGTGTGACCTCCAGGAGGACGCGCGCGCACACACACACACACACACACACACACTCATGGGTGGCCATGCGCGCCTTTTTGTCGGCGCGAGTGCACGATGCGCGTAATAAAGGCACGAGGAAAAGTGGATTTGACTGTATTGCGCGTGCGCGTGTCACTACTGTCTTGGATGGCGTGTTGCTTGCAAGTGCACGTGCATTAATAATAAGATGTTCTTTTAAAAAGGTCTTTAATTCCTTCTCTCATTGCGCTGATGAGGGGAGGGGCTGGGGGGGGGCAGACGATAAAGAACGTGCAATTACAAGCCATCATGCGTGTGTTTATGCGCCTTTAACTCCGCCAAGCATCCTCGTGCGCGCATCGGGGCCACGCAATGAGGCTTCAAATGTGTAATCACATCACGTGACTCGGCTACCACCCCCCCCCCCCAATTTTTTTTTTTTTCCCCTTCTTCGGCTCCCCTCCGTATTCGCCCTCCGTTAATAAGGCTGGAGGTCAACGTCAATGCTCCCGTGCCCGGCCGGGGGTGGGATCGCGGTGCACGAATGATGGCCGCTGTCATGTGTCACTCCTCCGTGAGTGACACCCCTCTGAAATCTTCCAGAGTCTTCCTCTTCCTCCCTCCTCGGGCACGATGGCGCGCGAGAGGAGTTTCCAGCATCCCGGGAGCCAATGGAGGCTCTCCCACGGCCTCACATGAGTTTCTCCCCTCACTTTTTTTAATGGCTGATATTGATGTATGGTAATTTCCCGGCTGGGGATCACATGACGCAATTACCTCAAGAATCGATCAAGATGTATAGCGAGCCTGCGTGCGAGTTTTCCTCCCCTTTGCGCGCGTCTCGGCTGCGCCAGATGGCCCGAGTTTAGCACCGTGGAGCCGCCAAAGCCTCTGCTGCTCCTGCGCGGCGGCAAGGAGGAACCGGGAGCAGACATGACGGACTACGACGAGCGCGCGTCCAACATGTACCTGCCCAGCTGCACTTATTACGTCTCCACGCCCGATTTCACCTCCGTCTCCTCCTTTTTGCCGCAAAGCGCCTCCTGCCAGGTGAATTTCCCCTACTCGGCCAACATCGGACAACCCGTGCGGGAGGTCTCCTTCAGGGACTACGGACTGGAGCACCCCAGCAAATGGCACTACCGGGGCAACTACGCGTCCTACTACGCCTCCGAGGAGATCATGCACCGGGATCTGATCCAGTCTCCCTTCAAGAACGAGCCCCTGTACGGCGCCCCCCACGCGGGCACCGGCTCGCCCGGCAACCTCTTCCCCGGCGTCGGCCGCAACGGCGTCCTGCCGCAGGGCTTCGACCAGTTCTTCGACGGCTCCAACCCGGACAAAGGCGGCGCGGAGCAGCCGCGACCGAAGAGCGACGGCGACGCCAAAGCGGACGAGCACGGCGGGGACGCGGCGGCCAGCGTGGACGAGGACTCGTCCTCCAACTATGGCGACAAGAGCAGCCAGCAGAGTGGGTCCCCTGCAGCCCTTTATTGGTTCCGTCCGCCGCGGACGACGGCGTGCCCTTCGCCGTGGCCGCGCACGCTCCTTTATAAGCATGCAAAGGCGTTTTACATCCCAATAAGATGTTCTTTACGGCTGTAAACCTATTTACGACGTCTTCACGTGCGGCCCACAAAACCGAAGAACCGAACGAGGAGGAATAAGATCTTTTTGGCGGTCTTGCCGAGCACGCCAATGCACATTTCAGCCACGTGTGTGCAAAATAAACGCCATTTAGCCTCAACCCGACAAACAAACGCGTATGGGCGTACTCGTGGGCTGTTTTTGGAGTGCGTTATTTCGGGTTGGCAAAAAATGAGTGCATTTTGGGGACAGTGCAAGAAAACATTTCAATGAAGGGCGTGCAAAATGTGCGCCGTTTAGTGCCGAGCTTTATTTACGTGCGTTACTTGTGCGTTTGTTTTCATTTTCACCGCACACTTTTTAAGTTTTGTGCCAATTAAGCGCAATTTAGTGACAATCCGAGGAAGGAAACGCCAGCCCTGCTCCATATTCAACATTCTCTCTTTTGTTTTATGTCTGCACTGGCCCTGGTGTCCAAACTGGGCATACGTCTTTTTTTGGTGACAATTGCAAGAACATTTTCCAAATTGAGTGCGTATTTTGCGCGCGTTAATGACGCGTGTGCGAATAAAAACTGCCATGTGGTGACAGCAGGACCTCACGGAATGCATTCGTCACTTCCGCGGTGTCGTTCTCGCGCCGAGCGTGTGTGAAAATAAGGGGCATACGCGCTTTGTGGGGGGGGTGAAAATGCAAAACACCTTTCTGAGAATTTGAGGAGGACAAGGTCAACTTTACCGAGCAGGAAAAAGCGCAAAAAGGCTCCCTCGCGTGATTCCAATGCGATTTTTTGCCCAAGTGCGCAACTGAGGGACAAACTGGCGAGGAGAAAACGTCAAAGAAGAGATGTTATTCCCCTAAGTGCACCTTTTTGGTCGCGACAACTGTCGTGTGTCCGCACGATTGGTGCGTTTGCGTGTGACGAGCGGGAGCAAACGTGGCCGGCGGATAAGGAAATAGCGTTGCTGCTTATTTGGGTCAAGTTGCGGCGCCAAGTGCGTCACGTGACGTCAAAGCGGGGCAGAAATGGACGCGTTTGTCTTGCAATTCGCTGCCCTGAAAATATCCTCAAAAAACAGATGGAGGTCGGTCGGGCTCCAGCTGACCCGTGGAGCGCGCGGGACGGTGTGCATCTCTCATGTTGGGATGGAAAACTGTGCATTACTCGAAAAGCCGCATGCATGATAATATTATCTTGGAATTTAACTTTGGTCCCCCCCCCCCGCGCACTAAAATGCATACGACAGAATCAAATCATATGACATAAATCCATAATAATATACAACAATATGCAGCATATTTGTAATTTCCTTTTCATTGTAGAATTGTTGCATTTTGCGGGTGCCTGACGATGACTTAAAGGCGGGAAATAAATGTCATCTAGGAGGCTCGTGCCTAATAGACCAAAAAAAAAAGTACATTATTGCAGTGAATGTCATGTACCATGGATGGAAAGTACAAATAACCGCCCTGGCGTGTGTGTGCGTGTGTGTGTGTGTGTGTGTGTGTGTGTGTGCAGCCATGGCCACCAAGTCCAGAAAGAAGAGGTGTCCGTACTCCAAGTACCAGATCCGAGAACTTGAACGAGAGTTTTTCTTCAACGTCTACATCAACAAGGAGAAACGTCTGCACCTCTCCCGGATGCTCAACCTGTCGGACCGCCAGGTGAAGATTTGGTTCCAGAACAGAAGAATGAAAGAGAAGAAGCTCAACCGCGACCGCTTACAGTATTTTACTGGCAATCCTCTGTTCTGATACACACACACACACACACACACACACCAAAGACTGCCCCCCTCCCTGTAATGTATTTAAATTCACACAAAAAATAATGCCACGTGACGTGTCTATAATGCATTTATTTATTCCTTTCTCCTCATGTGCTCTTATCAGGAACTATCTTAACCATGCATGCCATGTGCTGTGCAATGAAATAACATGTCGCAGGTCACATGAAAAAACTAACAAACAAAAAAGAGCTTCCGGGGAACATTTTGGAGACCTTCTTGCAGCTTTGCCTCAGGAGAAACGTGGCCCTCGGGCCTTTATTTCCGCTTCTTTCAAACTCCGGATTGTTTACCAAACCTCGAACCGTCTAGACAGAATAATAAAAGCAGCTGTAAACATCTAAATAAGGGGCTATTGGACTCTGGTGTCCAACTCCCCGCCCCTTCCCCAAATGCAGACCACAAGACCCCTTTTCCTGGCTCATTCATCCACGTTGCAAATGCTGGAGACTTCTTATTTCACGCCTTCAAGGAGAGAGACTATTCAAGCCAAGGACCAACAAGGAAGTGAGTCCCTTAAAAAAAAAAAAAAAACATGTTTCGAGCCGCACCATCATTGCTCCTCCCTGCCATGTGCTAATTCGGGCGTCCTGGTTTTTCAATTCCACCACAGCGCCCATTATTTAGCAAAAACAAAAAAAACCAAAAAACGGCGTTAAATAGCGCGTTTCATGAAGCGTTTAACTGCGCTGCCATCGAAGTCCTGCAGGGAATCCACATAAGCAAGCGCGCTGCAATTCCACGAGCGTCCACACGAGGGCAGCATTGGCGTTCGCGTAGAGGAAAGGCTTCGTCTTTGTTTCAACATGATGGCTTTGGGTTGACTTTTTACGTTTTGGAATTGGATTTCAACGGCTGCTGTTCATTTTTTTTTTAAACGATAGTGAACTTTTAAAGGTAACAAGATGCAGCGAGTGTATCTTCCACGCAGTGTGGTTACTCTCTGGGTTTTTTTTTAATAACTTGAACGCACAAAAGGCCGACTGTCTTCCCTTGGGTGCTGATAAAAGCTGGGATTTAAAGAGGATTACTGATATAAATCCTCTCATTGAAATGTCACACTGTAAAAGTATAACGTACACGCCGAGGTATGGTATTTTCTGGTTGCGTTTTGCCCTCAAACGTATTCCAAGCGGCTCCGGGGAATTGTAACCACATGTATTATTTTTGTAACGGCTTGGTGTCGATCCGTGTGTGCATATTCTGTGTGTAGGAATTGTCGCTGACGCATGACAAAGGGAGAATAAACTCGTTTCAGTGCATCGCCGCGTTTTCTTTATTATTTCCTGAAGAAACGTATTCCAGCCACGTCAATGTTGCCTTATGTTAACCCTCAAAAGTGTCCGAACGCTGAATTGGACGGTCTTGGCATTGGAAATAAAAATAATACAATTGTTGAACATTAACTATACCACCAAAATCAATTATTACATAACTGTGTTGCATTTTTCATACACGGAGGAAAAACTACAACCTTTTTTTTTTTTTTTTTTACCAGTGGGCTTTTATTTGCTCTTTTTGTGCACATTTGCAAACGAAAAAATCAAGTTAAATCACACGAGTATCTAAACAACCCCCACATCTTAGCCCCACACACGTATTAGATGATTTTAGTCCAAATACAGGAAAATAAAAACATGTTTGAAACTGGAAATAATCTCTAGAGCGCGTGTTAAAAGTATTACAGCGTCTTTTCCCCTTTCACTATTCATCACAATCCTCGGAACGCGAAACGGAATGCGCGTTATGCTGTTTAATGCAAGGCCGAATTGGTGAAAAAAGCCCAGTAAAAACCACCAGCCCTTCAGATTTGATTCAATGTACGCGCTGGTGCCCCCGAACCCGATGCACACACCAAACGCGCCATTTTCCGCCGTTAGATTTGCACCCGAGGCTGAGGTGGATTCAAACACATGAACTTTTGTCGGGGGGAAAAAAAAGGTTGCATTGTCTGACGCACACGCGCAAACTCATGCGCTCACATAAACGACGCCTGAGCGTTTGACAGGGTACACTTGCGGGAAACCACACACGCAAATGACGTGTTTTGCGTCGTACCGCGACTTTGTAACAAAGTGTTCCTCTGCAGCACGCACACACGCACGCACGCATGCACGCACGCACCCAGCCCCCGCCCCTCCCGTCCCCAGACGAGTCTGTCCACCAATTTCAAGTCCTGGTTCTAGGTGTCGCTGCAGACTGCGCCTCGGAGCGCTGCGAGCGCGCGCATAGGCTGGGTCTCAAGGCCACTTTCAAAGCTCATTGGTGCGCTCGTCATGTGGTCGGGACGCATCCCGACTTAGAGCGGAGACATGTCTGCTTACAAAGGACGTCCATCTCGCCCCAAAAAATGTCCTTCTCCGGTAGCTCGCCTGCTGCACACCCGTTCTTAGTGGACGCTTCAATTGGCGCGTACCGGACGGAGACTTTCGGCGCCAACATGCACATGTCACCCGCGTCCGACATGGGAAGCTACGGAATGGAAACCTGTGGACTCGTGCCTTCTTTCGCCAAAAGGGGGGACGCGAGCCACCAAGGTGTGCCCTATATCGCTCCAATTGACAACTGGGCCGAGCCGTGCAGAACCGAAGCGCCCAGTCCAAACTGTACGTACGCGCAGAGTATCAAGGAGGAGGGGGGCTGCTGCATGTTCCCGGAGAAAAGGGTGCAGGAAGTCGTCCACGCATACTCGTCCCTTCATGTGTCCGAACCGAACCGAATCGCCGAGATTCCAGTCCCGGGCTACTTCAGACTGAGCCAGCCGTACGCCAACGGGAGGCTTGAGGAGAACTACCGCCACCAGCTGCCGGATCGCAACCCGGCTCTGATCACGCCGCAACCGCAGCCCACTAGCCGGGGCCCGGATCCGTGCGCATCCGCGGAGGAAGAGGAGGACGAGGAGGAGCAGGAGGAGGAGGAGGAGGAGGCGGCGAAGTGCGTCGTGGAAGCAGCAGAGTGCAGCCCCGATGTGCTGGTGCCGCGGGATGGGAAAGGTGGGTTTGGCCTCCAGCGTCGTAAACGCGGGGAATAAAAGACAAACAAGCCTCCGCAGTCGTAACCTTTAATGAGAGGCTTTGTAGGCGCGCGTCTTTTCGGATCTCCTTCGCCTCCCGGTCTTTTTACACCGCCGATGCAACTTTCTAGTGCACCCGATACTTCATTTCCTCGCTGCTCTATGCAACAAAACAAACCCCCCCAAAAAAATGACATTCTTGGAGATTCAATTAGTATAATTTTGGTTCAGTGTATTCTGTGATACTGCATCAGAAATATTGGATGTATACTCTACATTCTGGGCGGTAGAATCATTTGCACGTTCTTTTTGGGTCATTGCCTCAGTTTAGCCCAGAAATAGTCCAAATACCGCCCAAAAATAGACGCTTTTCACCCAAATTTAGACAGGAAACGACCTTTCACTTTCCAGCCGAACCTAAAAGTCGCATGGTAATGATGACTTTTCATCGCCTTTTCAACTCAAAGTCGAGGTCCAGGACTTAGCCATGCTTTTACATCATCTTAGACGCTGGAAGAACTGTATTCTTGTCAGAGTACTGGTGGTGAAGGTGCACTACCGGTCCAAGGTTTGAAAACACCTTCTCATAGAGCAAAAGTCCCCTAAGGTACTGGATATCGACTCTTTTGAACAAACCCCATCTCTAAAAGTCCCATTGTTTTATTTAGATTAGAGGTTGAGGATGGTGCGTTCAAAGCTCAAGGTACAGTTTGAGAACCTCTCAAGCTCTTTTGGTCTCGGGAAAAAAGGACTAAGCATAAACCCACCAGACAATATAGTGAGTGGTTGATACGTATGTTGGACACAGCTCGCTCCAAACCTTCCTTCTAGCTTGATGTTAACTTTTTCCAGATTGTCTTCCGAAGCCAAACAAACTCTGACGTCTCACAGCACGCGACTATGGTGCGTTCAAGGACCGTTAATCAATGAGCAAAAACAAAACAAGATCAGCGAAGCGTGAGGACAAAAACATGCACCGGGCTTTTAAATGATTACCAACCTGAAGTGAATGAGATGTGTTTTCTGCAATAAAACCAAAACAATAACACATTTGAAGGGCCATGAGTTCTGAATCGTGAACGTTCAAGACCCACGGTACAAGAGATAGCCCTAAAAAGTACACTACAAAGACATCCGTTGCCCTCGCATGCTAAAAATACCGGATATGATGTTCATATCAACTCTAAAACCTAACATGTCCTTGGTTCCACCCACCACCCCCTGCAGAGAACAAGACCGACACCCCCACCAGCAGCTGGTTGACGGCCAAAAGCGGCAGGAAGAAGCGCTGCCCGTACACCAAGCACCAGACCTTGGAGCTGGAAAAGGAGTTCCTGTTTAACATGTACCTGACCCGCGAGCGCCGCCTGGAAATCAGCCGCAGCGTCAACCTGAGCGACAGACAGGTCAAGATCTGGTTCCAGAACCGCAGGATGAAGCTGAAGAAAATGAGTCGGGAATGTCGAGTGCGTGAACTGAACTGTAATCTGACTTTCTCCTGAACGACTCTTTTTGGATGTTCGCTTGGAGCGTATTTGTGCGGACATTCTTGTTGCGTTTCATACTTTATGTCGCTAGGTGTTACTTTCCATCTTAAATTATTGGACACTCGCCGGCCTCTTTATTAGGTACCCGACCCAGCGACATCTCATACAGTAATCCCTCTTTTATCGCGTTCAACTAGCTCCACATCTGACCATGATAAATGAATTTCCATGAAATAGGATATTTTCATCCACTGCAGACAAGGGGTTTAAATACGCTTTTTAACATTACTATAGCCCTGTAGACATGAAAGAACACCCCGAGAGGTACCTTTAGACTACCATTACCCAATATAATAAATATAATAAGATAAAATAAGACATATAAGACTCCTGTTCCAGTGCTGTGGGGGACAGGAAGGGACCTCAGGAGTTCAGAGGTGAGTTTTAGCTTGAAAACTGTAGCTCATTTTAGGGGCTGGAGTGCCTGTTGTGAGAGCATTCGAACCTGCGATGAAACCCTGTTGTTCCGGCGATCAGGTCTGGTGCTTGTGTGTCTCACCCAACATTACAGTAACATTACTGACACCGACCAATGATGATAATGACACCACTTATGAATGCGTCTCCTGAATGCCTCCTATTTTTATGCTTCCAAATGCTCAATTTAGGCAAAAACTGGACAAATGTGCGCAAACGTCCATTTTTTTGGTAATAATAGTCAACTATGAAAGAGTATGAATTGTTAATTCATTTCATTATGAAACACTGCAATAGAGTGAAACCGGAAAATTTGAAGTGCAAAGTGCCGAGCGGTGCCCAAAGTGCGGGCCCGGGGCCATTTACGGAGCTTTATTGACTCCCAAAAAACGAAAACAATTAAAATGGAGGTGTGGGGCGGGGGGCGTATTTGTTTTATTTAAACAAAAATAAAGACAAAAATATTACTGGAGTGAAGCTTTAGTAAGAGGAAAAAAATAGCACAAAGCTGAAAAATTCAAGAACATTTAGAGAGAATAAAACTGCATTTTTTTTTTTACATTAAATCGGGAAAAAGTCCTAACATTACAACAATAAAGTCAAAATATGAGTTAAAAAAATGTACAAGGAGAACAGAACTGAATCATAACAAAGAGCAAAAAGGGAGAAACAGTTGAGTGTAATAACACGCTTTGTTACCAACAACCCAAAGCTGACATGTTCAAAGTTTGGGCACCCCTGGCACAACATCTGTATGCCATCCTTGACCACCAGAACATTACACACACAGCAACCAGTAGCTCGTGCGTTGAATGGCCTTGCGGTGTACCTAATAATGTGGATTGAGATATGGGCGGCAGAGGGTGCGTTTGTTTCGTTGTAAAAGTGTTTGCTGGCGCTGTCACGTGTTCCCACTGGCCTCTACAAGGGCTCGGCGCGGCTTCCTGTGTGGTTATGTTGCATGTGTTTAGCAAGTACTGCCTCTTCCGATAAAATGCCCCAGATTGTGGTGTGCTTATTAGTTGGTTGAGGAATAAAAAGTGTCTCATTTGTGCAAAATGTGCTATTGCCCCCTCAATAACCAGCACCGTTGAAGATGGGAGGTAATTGACTGAAAATGCAGTAAGCAAGTGTGGTTATTACACCGAATCGTTGAAAGGGGTAAGAAAATCACCCATTAAATCAAATTAAACCAACTGGGGTGGGGGGCGGGGGTCACGTTTAAGCACTAACTCCAAAATTCCACAACATGAATTTATCTCTTGCTCAACAAAAAATGTGTGCAAGTTTGGTTTTTTTTTGTTTTTTTTTGCTGAAATGCATGCTACTTTTACCCTGCAACGCCTTTGCCTTTTATAGGCGGCGTGAATAATCACGCGCGCCTCATGAAACATTTATTGAGAGCAATAAATATATGTATATGAAGAGGTTATTATTAACTCCGTGAATATTGCACCGAAGTGAAGCAAAATCGGAAAATAGGCAGGAAAACGTGGTTTTATTTTGTACTTTTACGAGGGAGGCTCAAGTCTGTAAAACTTTATTTTAAAGGGAGGGGGCTAAAAATGTGTTTCCTTGTAATTATTAACCCCTCCCGGCGCGTTTTGAATATTGGCGGAATAAAAAGTCGGATAAGATTTAAATACAAAAGAATGGGGGGGGGGGGGCGCAAGGGTGGGCTTGATTTACCGTCAGTATTTGGTAAATATGATCACGTGATCCACGGAGCCAATCCCTGTCCACGCAGGCCAGGAAAAATACTATGATTGTTCATAGAGAGGAGCTTCCCCTAACAGTGCGCCTCGTTTTATTTGGTCTGCGCGCGTCCAAAAAACAAAAATGTCGTCCAGCGGCGCCCTGGCCAACTGCTACGTGGGCTCGGAACCGGAGGACGTGTACGGTGCTCGTTTCATGCAGCCCCCGCACACCCTGGCCCCAAGGCCGCTAGGCGCCGGGAACCACGCCGACTTCTCCTCCTGCAGTTTCAGCCCGAAAACCGCCGTCTTCGCCCCGCCGTGGCGCTCGGTTCACCCGCAGGGGATTTACCACCCGTACGCGCACCAGTCGGACGGTAGATGCGTCGGTGCGCGCCCCTGGATGGACCCGGTCCCCGACCACGTTCCCTTCGCCGGATTCCCCCCCAGCCGACGTCCTCCGTCACGCGGCGCCCCTAAGCCTGCTCCCGCCCCGGCGAAAAGCAGCACCGAGCCGGGAGGCCAGGAGGCTCGACCCCCAGGCGCGGTCCCGTCGTGTCGAAGCGGTTCTGAGGGTCCGGAAAGGGCGCAGAGTGGAAGTGAGCTTTCCAAGCAGAGCGAGCCCAAAGAGGAGAACCAAGTGGACCCAAGTAAGTGCGTCATGCAAATAGCCTCTGCTGATTTACAACTGCGTAGAAGCGAATGTTCTACTAACCCATAAAAGTGCCTCGAACAGAACCCGCCCTATTTGACAGGATTCTCAAGCCGATGCCCACACGGACTACCGGGATGGAAATCTGGTTCTGTGCCGCGGTTTTAGCGAGGTGCCCGCTGATTGCAGCCATGTTGTCTCTGTGCAGGCAACCCTGCAGCCAACTGGATCCAAGCGCGCTCCAGCCGGAAGAAGCGCTGCCCTTACACCAAATATCAGACTTTGGAGCTGGAGAAGGAGTTCCTGTACAACATGTACCTGAGCCGGGACCGCCGCTACGAGGTGGCCCGCATACTGAGCCTGAGCGAGAGGCAGGTCAAGATCTGGTTCCAGAACCGCAGGATGAAAATGAAGAAGCTGAACCGCGAGAGAGGAGGCAAGGAGCAGCTATGAGTGCTCCGAGGACCACTACGCTACTTTTTGAAGAAAGTTTTTCAGGCTCCTAAAGCCACTATTGGGACAAAACGGATCAGAACCTATCAGGAGGAGAGACTTTTCCACTTTTTTATTCGGTGTAAATATTTGTACATAAAACATTTCCACTCCTCCTCTGCCTGCCGTTTGTCTTGGAAACCGCCAAGGATGTGCGGAGTCCATCTGACCCAGTTCCAGCCCTTCCGTGCACGCGGGAGACCAAATACGACGACATGGAATCATTTCCAACCGCATTATCGATTACCGATTGCTCGATCCAATTGCACGTGCAGCATTTTAAGGATGTGCAATACAGATGTTTGCTCAAAAATGACAAGGCACCGGGTTTCTGGGCCAAACCTAACTTTAAGTGCAGGCAACGAGTATATCAATATTGTAACAATATATATATATATATTCCATTGAAATACATTAACAATTGCAAATCATACCGACAGGCTGCTACCTTTTTCTAGGAAATGTCCTTTCATATTTCAATTCACACATTTTAATATTGCAATCATATATTGATGCGCGTTTGTTGCTTATTGGCTTTCAAATGTGTTTATCCAAACAGGAGACGTGGGAATATTGTAATTATGGGATGTAGACACTGTTTTGATTCAAAGGCACGTATTTAAATGCAAACAATGTAAACACTGCTGCTGCTGGGGGGGGGGGGGGGTTGCAAGGATTAGAGGGGCAATCCCGAATACTTTTAGTGGGGCTGTTTGGGGTCATCCGACTTGCGGGCACAATGACTTCAGAGCAGGAAGAACTAGTGGCCTAAATGAGTTTATTGGCCCGGACAGTCAGTTATTACACCGGGCGGTCTTTTGAAAGATGCTTCTCCCTCTCTCTTGTCTGCTGACTAAGCAAATGCGGACACGGGGGTGTCCGGCCGACGGATGGTTTCCCAGGAAATCACCCCCACGTCTTAATGACCACCCGAATTCATCAACTTGCCCCTGATGGGAGAGGAAACTTCACTTTGATTGCAAATACTCACGCAGGCCTTCGGTGTGGCAGGACAGGACCGAAACGTCGGGGTGCCTCACTTATTTTGGTGCATTTCTGGTGCATTCGCAGGCTTTCTGCTGCCTTCACTGACCATGCGGCCGCCGGCTTAACAAGGAGGTGCGGCCAGGAGGCGCTAGAGGGCGCTGTAGCTCTTCGCGTTTGAGCAGCACAGCCGTTGAACACCATGGCAAACACCGGCGTTTATATAGTGACTATAATAATTACATGTATTTATGTAGCCCTCACTCAAATATATAGACATTTTGGAGGGGGTGGGGGGGCCTTAAAAATCCAAATAACTATTTAAAAATGAGCACCTGCTGCAAAAAAAGTGACTAAAAAGGTAAATAAACTTGCACACTTTTGTAGGATGCAATAGAATATATGTACTTCCTTATTAAATATACACATCGTTATTTTTATACAAAATATATATTACTAGTTTACGTATACTTTCTCATGCTCAGTGAAAAAATAAGGTGTTTATGTTTATTACTTTTTCATGTTCTGACTAAGCATGGGCCGGTGTGAGATTCGGGACGGTAGAACAATCCATCCATCTATTTTCTACACCCTTGTCGTCACATGGGTCGCTGGTATGCTGGAGCCTACCCCAGATGTTGGGCGAAAACACCACAGCATTACAAAGGATCTACAATGGCCGTCCATCCATCCGTTTTCCGTGTCGCTTGTCCTCACTGGGGATGCGGCGGTATGCTGGAGCCTATCCCAGCTGACTTTTAGGCGAGATGCGGGGTACACCCTGGACTGGTCGCCGGTCAATCCCCAAAAATGTGGTCTTTATTTAAAAGAGGAACAAAAAGTGAAGTCAAAAGGGTCCCTTTTAAGCACACACTGAAAACGGAATGTATTTATTGAAAACAAATCAAAAATTGTTTCTAAATATAATAGGTGAAAATAAAAAAACAACAATAAATAATAAATAATATATACAATAAGTGAAAAATCATAAAGGTGGGGTCTACTGTCACTAATCCTGCAAGTCAAAACAAAAAAACAACAACATAAAATCAATAAAGTAGCCCAAGAAGGTGAATGAATGAATATTTTTAAAATCAACTCCTAATGTTATTATTTTCTCCTACGTTATTATTTTGTAATAGCGGGTCGCACTCTTCCACAAACTTCCTTTTCCGGGTCAAGCATGTTGTTAGCAACTGAGAATATGTTCAGTGGTTGTTGCTTGTAGTTCAGCGAAGAATAAACACCTTCCTCCCACCCAACACTAGACGTCGTTTTTGGACTACGTCCATCATTGCTTTGGTTTAGCACAAAAGTAGAAGTTTGAAAATTGGGCTGATTTGATCCCAAAAATAGGGCCAGACAGGAAAAGACCTTTCACTTTTCAACCAAATCTAAACGTTGTTTCAACGTTTGGTAATGATGTCTTTTCTTGTCAACTCATAAAACATCCCCACCCAGCAAAGGGTGGGGATGTTTTATGGTCATGACCGGTCCAAATAGTTCCGTCAGTCCGAGAGCTAGCCATGCTTTTACAGCATCTTAGAGATCAAGTCGTTGGGAGACGCCAACTGTATTCTTGTCAGAGTACTGGTGGTGAAGGTCCTCTACCAGTCAAAGGTTTGAAAACACCTTCTCATAGAGCAAAAGTCCTCCAAGGTACGAGATATTGTTTGGGGCTGTTTTTAACAAATCATATCACTAACAGTCCCGTTGTTATATTTAGATTGGAGGTTGAGGATGGTGCATTGAAAGCTCAAGGTACAGTTTGAGAACCTTTTTGTCTCAGGCATAAATGACCAAGTACAGTAAACCCACCAGAGAATAAAGTGAGTAATTGATACATAGTACAGTACAGTATAGCTTTTCAGTTGTTTGATACGCAACAAAATCACAAACACAACTTTTGTCTTCCACAGTTATTTCGGAGTGGCCTTTTATTGTGGCCAGCCTACAGCAAGGCACGCCTGGGCGATAATTGTTGACAGCTAAAAAAAGACTAGGGGTGTGTTTTCCTAGTTTTGTTACATATTTGGGAGCAGAGGGAGAATAACAGATCATCACCAGTGTGTGTGTGTGTGTGTGTGTGTGTGTGGGTTGAGGGGTCAACACCGGTTCAGCCATTTCAATAAAAGTGATGACTATCATGAGAATAAGCGTCTCATGCACGGGGCTGACGACCACTGCAGGAAATATAAAATCATGCAGCAGCAGGATAATGAATTGGGATGTCATGTCGGGTCGAGGAGAAATGATTTTTCCATAATGAAAATTAAGCAGAGTGAGCTGTGACCCCTGCAGGACAAAGACCAATCACGTACAACAATGGAGTTATGGATTTCATATTTCATGTGCTTGTTTGCATGCAGGAAGAGGACTTTGTTTCACCCAGACAGGACTATTTTGGGACTGTGGTTTATTTTCACGCCTACAAACAAGTCATGGTGCTTATTTGCCCCACACCCTTATGACAAATCACTTTCATATGCAGGGACAAATGCATGTTTAAGCTCTCCCAACACATTGCCGCCGTATTATATCTGACTAATCCTGCTAAATGAGGTGGTAGCACGCGAGGCGCACAACATGTTTTGAAAGAACTTTACAACGCGTGTTCTAAAAAGCCAATAAATCGTTGTGAAATAATTCATAAAGCACCACAAAGTCACTATTTGGCATCTTTTCCAACTACTCATGCTGAGCTGCTACAGCCTTTGCAGATGGAAGGGGGGGCCTTCTTGCATAACATAATAACAATAAGGGTGTCATAATAATAATAATAAAGCTGTGGGTTGACTATTTGGCAAGCAGGGGGTCGCCCTGGCCCATGAAATCTTTACAAAGTGTTAATCTGCTAATTAAAACCCCTCTTTGTACTATTTCAGCATGGCAAGATGCAATGCCGGCAAAAACTCCAAGGCAAACCGCAGCAGAGCAGGTGACGTCGCTATAATGACGCCAAGGCCCCTGAGCTAGTTGCCTATTCTAAGCGCATGCGCGGAGTCACGAGCCTTAAAAACACATCGAGCACACCAGTAACACCAGTATGCTGTGGGTGAGTCGTGTTGCGTTTATATTGCATACTTTTGCTGGTTATTCTGTCTTTGTGAAGCACAGTGGACTGAATTTATTTCTAGTCATACATCAGCTTTAAGGGGAAAAACTACAGAAAGGGAGCAAAGGCTCGATGACGCTGACAACGAAATAAAAATCGCAAATAAAAAATGTATATAGAATTTTACGAAGGTGGCTGTGTACGTATACTGGCCTTTCTCGAAACGTTTACATTTGAATCTGTTTTCGTGGATTGGCGCTTTTTCCCGACATGAGAGACCATGTGATTCCGATCAGCCAATCAGAAAAGAGTGAACGATGTGAGCCGGAAACGTTGTAATTAAACGCAGTGGGGGGCAAATCACATCGTGCGGATGTATTAGTATTGGACTAAATACATTTACAATTATGTTTTTTAAGGCGACTAATATGCTGGCAACTATTTTGTAGGTTTTTGTTTAAAAAAAAATTCTTTGTTGAAAATTATGTTTTCGCTTTTTTGTTTTTATTTTCCTTAAAAAAGGTGATTTGTACACTACCAACTATTTTTGAGTAAAAACGGTTAATGTTCTACCTAATATATATTTTTTGTAGTTTTTAAAGGCTATGTATATACTACTACTACAACTTAAAAAATGGTTATTAATACACTGTCTACTATTTGATAGCTTTTCCCCCTTTTACAAAAAAGAGGTTATTTATACACTAACACCAATACAGCTTCTTTCGTTTTCAAAAGTTAAAAAAAATATATATACTACCAACTACTTTCTAGCTTTTGGTTTTTTGTCTTTTTTAAAAGGGTTATTCATATTCTAGCCAGTATTTTGTATCTTTAAAATGTTTTTTCTCAAGGCGTGGCCTGTGTTGAGGGAACAATAATAATATTAATAATAATAATAATAATAATAATAATGGTGCAATGATGTAAGTTCTGGAAAAACTATTATAGCAACCTGGAGGAGACTATAAATAAAGGGGAGCCCGCATAATGTCTAACAATGCAAATAATATCGACTGTCCAATATTTTACACACCCCACGCGCGCGCGCACGCACAAGGCCCGCAGTGCGACATGCGAGAAAGGAAAAAGACGCGTCGCCCAAAAAACAGCGTTATATTGATTAAAAAAACAATCCGCTTATTGTTTTTGACCTTGATTAAATATAAGGCCACTTTGCATTCAGGACGCAAACAACAAAATGGGGATTTTGTTTCCCTCCAAAGGACACGGTTGGGCAACCCCCCGCCTTTATGCGCACACACACAAAAAAAAACTAGGAAGAGTTACTGCAGTGGAAATTCCTTTTTTTTTTTGTGAGCGGACAATTTACAACTTGGCAGCAGACGTTTGAATGTGCTGGCGCGGCCTGCCATTGGACGGCCGCGGTCACGCGCGAGAGGCTACAAGCGTCGTCCTGGTTCTTTTTCACCACTTCCCAGGCGCCCCCCCGCCCCCACCCCCAACCCCACACCCACCCCACCGCCATCACCTCATTCCGCGTCTATATGAGCGTTCTTTCCAAACCTGCCAGTCATCTGCTTCGTCGAGGTACGATCGCAAGTGCGCGCAAGCCGTCGAGGATCGCCAAGTTTGGGGAGGATGGCGCCGACAGGACGGCTAAACGTGGATTATCGCCCCGCCACGCGTGAGTTTCTTGCACCCTTACGAGCTTTTGTGACGTTTCTGAGCTCCGGAGCCTGACAGTTCCCTCTGATGCTCGGACGCACACATTCATACTAATAACCAGGCCGTGCGCGTGCACAAAGTCCCATTTGACCAGAGGGGCGAGGAGATTGGCGCAGCTCATGCTTGCTTCTGTCTGGGGGGTTCCTGGAGGATTTTTCCTGCCAGTAAAAACTAAAAAAACATTTCAATGTGACTGTCTTTGCAAAAAAAATGTTTTGTTCAGCTACTCGGTTGGCACGCGCTCCGGTATGCAATACACACCTGCTGCAAGAAAATGCCCATTTTGCTTCATATTGTGCATCACGTGCGTGGTATTTATTTGTGCAGCTGCAAGTGCAGTTGGCGCCGTTGTTTTGGAGCTGCATGGAGATGAGGGCCAATCGAACAAAGACAGTATTTCACTGTTTGACAGGCAGCTGCGAAAGTATTTACAGCCTGACTGCAATGCGGCAAAATGGAGCCTGCACACACACACACACACACACACACACACACACACACGCGCGCTTTGACGCGGTTTTTATCACGCTAAGATTCCATAACCTGCATTTATAAGATTCTTTTCAAACGCCCAGCTCTTGCTAAATGGTCAAAGGCGTGCAACTGTTTGTACAAACGCTCGCAAATTGATATTTCAGTGCAGAAATGAAGATTGACTGACGCCTTTAAAATGTATTATTATAGTGTTAAAATGGGCACGTGCTCGTTGGTAAACCTTGAGTTTCAGGCTCAAAGGCATATTTTGGAGGAAAGGCCTGCATGTGGAGTCTTGCTTAAACATCGTATTCGTTTGGAGTCGTATCACTCCACTGCAGAAAACCACCAAGACGAAAATATTCAGTATTTTGAGCATATTTCACTTTCGATTTCAAACAGGTGCCTGTAGTTCATCATCCAGCTACATTTGCGCTGCCTGGGGGTCATTTTTTACAGCGGTGATGATGAAACTGGGGCCAACCTGCTTGCCTTCCAGCAGAAGGCGCTGTTGTCCAACAGTCTGCCACTGCGGGGCCGAGGAGCTACGCCCTGATTGGCTGAGAGTCCGCGTGACTGCGGCGCTTGAGCTTTTGGGGGGCATTCGCTAGCCGCTGTGTTGTCATGTGGTTTAAAATTTGTGTTTGACTCATGTCAATACATGGAATTAAAAAAATAAACAAATGCTCATTATCGCCATTTGAAAAAGTGCGTGATGTTGGTAAACTACCGATAGATAAATAGATAATTATCTGTCTACACACTAGTAGCATCTTGCTAACAACGTTAGCTGCCAGCTTCCTCACAGGGGGAGGAGGATTGGCTACTAGCAGTAGTGACGTCACTTCGTTTGGAGAGGTGTGTTCAAGAGAGTAAATAGCGCCAAGAAAGTATTACTACAACTACGTGCTTATGTTAATACGGGTGAAATTGCTCTAAGTTGTAAGGTAATAATTAATATATTTGAATAATACATTTACTAATACCGATAAGAAATGACTAGTATTATTACATTTACGCACCACATGCAGAACTGTAATAATAATAATAGTTACATCACATTTCAATAATAACAATAATTAACCTGTCTTGAATAATACATATTGTTACATTTAAACATCACCTGCATCACCTATAATCAATATTATTTACCATTTTTATTATTATAATAAATTGACAGTACTAATGTTTTTGTATTTTTTTGTATTTGTTCGTATAATAATCATACGTAGAATAATAATACATTATTTACAGTACAGTATTACAGTAAAAGTACTACAGTTTTGTATTTTTAAGTTTTTTGCATACAATAATCATACATTGAATAATACAATAATACAGTACAGTACTAATGTTTTAGTATATTTAAAAAAAATTTTAAATATAATAATCATATATTGAACAATAAATTATTAACATCACTAATGTTTAGTGTATTTTAGTATTGTTTCATATAATAATCATACATTGAATAATAATAACACATTATTAATAGTACTAATGTTGTAGTATTTTTGTAGTATTTTTCCACACAACAATCATACATTGAAATATAATACAATAACATTACTAATGTTATAGTATTTTTTAGTATTTTTCATATAACTATCACATATTGAATAATAATAATAATAATAATAATACATTGTTAACAGTACTAATTTTGTAGTATTTCTTTATTTTTCATATAATTATATATTTAATAGTAATTATAATAATAATAATAGTCAGACATTATTAACAGTACTCATGTTTTAGTATTTTTTAGGATTTTTCATATAATAATCAGACATTAAATAATAAATTATTAATGGTACTAGTGTTTTAGTATATTTTTAGTACTGTTTCATATGTATCTATACATTGAATGATAATAATAATAGAAAACTAACAGTACTAATGTTTTAATGTTATAATCATATATTGAATAGTAGTAATAATAATAATAATACATGTTATTAAGTGTATGTATTATAAATTAATAGCAATAAATACTCATTATTAAATGTCGTCTTAATAAAAAAGAGAAAATATTACATATATTAGGCTATCAGAAGGGTCTTATCCATGAAATAAGAGCTTCATGGTCTCCTATCACCCTTAGGTCTCATGCTTGGACCAGGATTTAACGTTAGGGATGCGCAATAACAGAGAATATTAATAATAGTATAATAATTTCAAGTTTGCATTGTGGCAGTGCACATGTCCTCCAAGCGGTGTCGTGACCTCCCTCCCTCCTCATTCCTTCCTTCCTTCCTTCCTTCCTTCCTTCCTTTCCTCCCCCTTTCGCCTGCATGCTCTGCAGCCTCACCGCCATTACTGAGGAAGTGCAACTTTAGAGGATTATTTATGGAGCGACGCGCTCT
Source organism: Oostethus manadensis (assembly GCA_024372805.1). NCBI lineage: Eukaryota > Metazoa > Chordata > Actinopteri > Syngnathiformes > Syngnathidae > Oostethus > Oostethus manadensis. The sequence goes on from QODF01000063.1 coordinate 1,836,646, forward strand.
TGTGAGTGGCTGCGAGGAAACACGTGACGCCATTAAAGTTTGCTTTACGGCCCTCGGCTTGACAAGACAAAATATAATTCTCATTGTGTATTGGCAAGTGGCTCCAGATGGGCCGGAGAGCACCACGGAGCTTTAGCGCGGACGGCGGCCTGCGGGCTGCTGCGGCCGGCCATGGTGGCACTGAGAGGCGGCGCCGCTGCCGGTGGCGGTACTGGTGGCACTGGTACTGGCTCTGCGGTAAGGTGGCGTTTTATTGCTGCATGGGCGTATGTATGTATGATGTCACAGACGTGAGACCTGATGTAGTTTCCTGCCTGGCTGCAGGAGGAGGGGAGGGGGTTCTCCGTAGATGACGCGCTGCTGTTGGTCGTGATGACGGACTTCATTTGTGAGCGTGTTTTGTTGAATTTCGAAAATGACACGATTTGATGTGGCTTTCCACTTCCACGGGTCTGTCTATCTGCTCATTTCATTCCTCTTCAAGTAGCTAAATACTAAAATGGCGTTTTCACACGTGGCCTTTAAGTTGTGGAGGCCCCGTGCTTCCATTCTTATAAATAATGAAGAGCTGCAAAGTACTATGTTTGGATATGAATTCATTTACTGAAAAAGCACCTTTTTCCTGTGCACAAACCCCCCAAACAGGCTGTCCGCTTAGGAAAAACGCTGACTTGATATTTCTTTTGTGCTGCGTCTCGGCTTTGACCCGTCTCCAGTGCCGGCCCGGGCAAGGTGAAAGGCGGGTCAGGCTGTCTCACGCGAACACACACCTTCATGCACCGTCCGGACAACGAATTTCGGAACCAATTACGCAACGTTGGCTTCCTGCAGTGTCGCCTGGTCTCCAAAGGAACCGCCGTTGTAATCATTCGTTTTGCATGGACACGTGGATAAATGTATTTTAAATTCAAGGCAAAAATGGCACAAAAAGGGCACACGATATTGATTTGCTGCACACTGCGTAAACATTTCACCTTTTTGTATTTCCCTGGGCAAGGACGTTGCAAGAGCGACGAGAGTCGATTGAAAGGCAGTTTTTAATATCCCAAATAAATTGATCAATAGGACTGAACGCTTGGATGCAAACCCGTTCAAAGAGCAGGGCAGCTGCCGCGGAGCTGATGGTTAATGACTGCAACGGAATTGGTCAGCGTTTGCACCCTTTGAGCTGTCAGAGGGGCTGAGAAATAATTTTTGGGGGGCTAACTTTGTTAAAACGACTTGGCGTGACCTCAGTGGCCTCGTGTTGTGGCGATAGTACGCGTTTTCACTTCAAAAAGGCATGGACAGAAACATTTTGTTTAATCATCCTTATCATCATCATAGAAAAAAAGATTGCATTCCAATTCATTACGTCCAAAGTGCTATTGTTTAGGAGTATTAATAACAATACAATAATAACTACAGTGGATAATACACCAAGTGGATGCTTATTTGGATATTTAGAAAATATGAAATGAACACAAACACATTTTAGTTACATTTTATATGTGTAATAATAATAAAAAAGCCTTTGCTTCCAATTAATTCAGTCTACAGAAGTTAAGCAAGTGTTTATGAATACCATCAACATGGACAGCAAACATTATTTTTTCACTTTTTGAAACTATGAAATGAATACAAACAAATTTGATTTTATAATGTGTATGTTATTGAATATCTAAACATCATTTCACTTCAACCTATTGGAACTCTGTAGAAGTTTGACATGATTGGTCACGAAAACCACAAACATTTGAATTGACTTTTTTTTTTTTTTAACATTCAAACTCTTATGTTCATGTTTTAAAATGCGCAGTTTGAATAACTACTTATGAATAATATTGATAAAATGCACGGACTATAGGAGAAGTGCGAGGAATGCCACGCAGGGTAATAATTGGGCCGTAATAAACGGGAAAGTGACCGCAATTGCGTTTTTCCCCGCACGTGCAGAAGGCACAAGGAAACGCAGCCACAAATGAAGACATTAGCACGACCTCTTCCACAAGACTGCATGCCAGTCTCCTCCTCACTTGCATGCCCACCTCCTCCTCTTGCATCAGCGGTACGCCTCCCGTCGTCTATATATACCCTGTAGAACCGAATTTGTGTGATCAGACCGCAGTCACAGATTCGATTCTAGGGGAGTATATGGTCGATGAAAAGACTTCGATTTATCGACGCTGATGCTGACGCTGCGTGCGCTCTCTGCGAGTCATACTTTCATATTCATAACGCGCAATAAAGCAACATGTTGGGATGAAATCAAACACGCTCCTGCGTGGATGGCGCTGCACGCCGCCCTCCTCTTGTCTCTATACCCCCATGAATGATTCCCAGAGGCGGCCATTGGCCGATTGTTTCCAAGAGCCCGCAGAAGATGGAGGGATGAGATGATTGGTGTAACTTTTGCATGACCCCCTCCCTGACAAAGACAGTCGCCATCAATTGTCCTCACTCATTCCCCCCCCCCCCCCACCACCCCCCCGCGCTTTTAAAACCAGAGGAGCTTCTTTTTTTGTCGCGCAGATGCCAGAACTTTAGCGCATGCATGGAAAATTGGATTCGACTTTAAATGTTTATTTCTAAGTAATTTTGGTATATAAGGTGTATTTGTTCTCTCGGGGGTGGAACTTTGCTTTGCCAAGCTGCAAACAGATGTTTGAGGGTGTATTTTTCCGCCATGAGTGCAATTAGGGCATATTTGGAGAGGGTGAAATTGCTCTTAGTTGTATGTTTACCCGTGTGAGGAGCAGCGCCACCTCCATTGGCCGACACAGTCACATGGTCCGCTAACTTTATTCAGTTGACACCAAAGTAGGAGGGCTTTATGGAGGGAGGAAAAAAGACAACTCGAGAAAAATTAGTATTTTCTACCTTCACAAATTAATGGCCATGAGTTCGTATATGGTGAACTCCAAGTATGTGGATCCCAAATTTCCTCCCTGCGAGGAATATTCGCAGAATAACTACATACCTGAGCAGGGTTCGGACTACTTCAGCCCATCGCAGGACACTGACTTTCAGCACCCGGGGATCTACCCACGCTCAAACTACACGGAGCAAGCGTTCGGTTGCAACGCCGTGCAGGAGTCCCCGGTGCAGCCACGGGGTCACGTCCACGACAGAGCCGGCCAGCCGAGCCCCTTCGTCGCGCAGACTGAGCAAGCGGAACCGGTCCGTGTGGTCGGAGCCCGGACGTGTGGCCAGCAGAACACAAAGAGCCCGAATGGGATGCAAGGCAAGCAGCCCGCGGTAGTTTACCCATGGATGAAGAAAGTGCACGTCACTACGGGTAAGGTCGCCCCTTTTACGCGCTCATGACGCACGGTTGTAGTTTGCGAATCATTCCGTGTTCTATTTATGCGAGCCCTTCAAAGGCCTGGCCAATTACACAAGTCGTAAATTTTATAGCTCGGGAAGCAGGCCGCGGAAGCTAAAACGTGCAGTGAGCAAAGTGTGCCCTGGAATTGCGTAATTTTGTGCGTCAAAACACTCCGATTCAAATAAACGCGCGCGTGTGTGTGTATTCCTCCTCCTTTTAAAAGCAACCTTTGTTTCCTTCCTGCAGTCAACCCGGATTACACAGGTTCCGAGCCTAAACGCTCCAGAACAGCTTACACACGCCAGCAGGTTCTGGAGCTGGAAAAGGAGTTCCACTTCAATCGCTACCTGACCAGGAGGCGCCGAATCGAGATCGCCCACACGCTTTGTCTCTCCGAGAGGCAGATCAAGATCTGGTTCCAGAACAGAAGGATGAAGTGGAAGAAGGACCACAAACTGCCGAACACTAAAGGGAGGTCGGTTCCGACCCCGGGCCACCTGCAAAGCCTCCACAAGGACAACCAGACTGACATCACGTCCTTGTAAAGACCAAGACACGAGCAGAGAAGTCCCATCTGACTTTTGCATGGACCGAAGTGGTTTTTCGACATTTTTTTAATTTAATGAAAATAAAATCCGTGTTGACTTGAGGCTGGGAAAGAAAACATGAAAATTGATCAGTATTTTCGCGGAGTGGTTCGAGTCTCTTTTATGGTTCGCTCACTGCAAATATGCACCATCAAATATTACAACCAAACTTTTGGGCTTTTTGTGTGTGTGTGTGTGTGTGTGCGGAGGCGGGGGTCTCTGCGAGGACGTCCACTTCATCTTTTGTGGATGTAAGAATTTCGTTTCTACTCCATTTAAGAACATTCGTTGGAATTACGCACACATGTCAGTAAGGCGCAGATTTACTTGAAGGAAAGTGCAAACCAAAAGCACGAAAACTGCTCGTATTGTCCCAAATATCGCTCGTCTCGGTTATTTGTATGTTTTAACTTATTTTGTACCATAAAAGCTTTTACTCTTTAAATATATTTTCTTCCGAAACATTCCTTTTTCTTTGATATGAATCTCGCTTTGGCATTTTTACAAAGATTTTCAGTCTCCGTCATGCGTTTGTATTCCCGTTCCTGCACGGCATCGAATTGTTTGAACTATTTAGCACTATTTGTGTTACATTTTATTTATTTGTTTAAAAAAAAACCCGTGTGTACATTGACGAACCGCGCGCGCGCGCGCCCCCGATGAAATGAACGCTATCCGTTATAATGAACATTGTGCATGGCTTTATGTAAAGTTCCGTCTCAGTTTCGATGTGAGAATGTATTTTTTATTTCTTTCTTTAGTTACACAAAGGGTTTTAGGGGTTGGGGGTGTCTTGTCGGGTTTACACGCACTCTTTTTTAGCTTTTTGTTTTAAAGCCGCCATTGTCTCAACACAAGAAAAGGCCCAGGAGCTCTCTCCCAGCTCTTGGAGGTCTTGTTGAGGAGGTATTTGAGGCGAAGGTCGGTGGCAGGTTCATCCAGGGGACACGTTGGAGCCGCAAGGGATGACCCCGACACCCCTGACCCGGCCGGACAGGCAGCATTTTCTCCTTTTTTTAAGACGAAAAAAAAAACAAAACTCTGTGAAGCATTTAAAGCGAGTCAGTGCGTGACTTGCAAAACGGAGTTCTTTCTATCTAGAAAAAACAAACTGCACAGTATTTGAGGTTCCGATACACGCGCCATGTCAATATGCAATCTCTTTTACTGCTCTTATTTTTGTACGTGCTTTCTACCTTGTATTTGTGCATCGGGGTGTGAGAAGTATATTGGAACCTGAATAAAGATTTCTACCGATTATGCATTTCAATGGTGGCGCGTGCTTTATTTCAGCACACTAACTGGGTTTGATGTGCGTATTTCAGCACACAAACTGGGTTTTGATGTGCGTTGGTGTCACTTAGAAACATTTCTTTGCCATTTCTTTACGTCGACGCGCGAGGAGACAAACGAAAACACACACCCCCCCACACACACACACACCCCCACCCAAATGTCTTGCCTTTTGGCCGACGCCTTTTAAAGCATTCGATGTCCATTTTTATATTTTCCTATGAAAAAGGAAATAAAAACACCAAATTAAACCTGCAAAAATTGCCACGCACTCAAACGACCTTTCGATTTGGTTGAAAAGCGTTTATTCGGACGGAATCAGTCGGATTCATTCCCAGTCTGGTGTTGGGTGGGTACTGTATTTAAGCATTCAATACACAGGGTGGGCCAAAAGTAGGGTTACGGTTAACACTTAGACAGTGTACATGTATTCTATTTAAGCGTTTGAAATTGAATATTTAACCTCTCAAGTGCTCAAAAGAAATACAAAGTGTTAACCGTACCCCTGCTTCGTGTATTGGGCGCCATAAAAGTGGGATTATTCGCTGTAATTATTTGCTGCAACATCGAAACAATGTAAATTATCTTGGCGAAGGACTCACACTACATTAAAATCAGACTTTTTAATCATATATCCTCACTGATGTTGTATTTGGTTTCACGTACTATAATAACCCAAACTTATATTGTTTGTTATTGCTGCTTACTGGGACCCCACACGTGCATCAAGCACACAAAAGGCCTCGAACAAGACATGTGGAAAGACAATCTTCGCTATAGACCCCCCAACCCCCCCCCCGTCGAACACACACTACGTGATCCACCCTGCACATACACCCAAATGTCTATGAATGTGCGCGTAATGCGTAAATGCTGTCCTTGAACGCACCGTGCCATACAGATGCGCATTTAGAGCGAGGATGGATGGCTTTAACATGCTACATTAGTAGTTCTTTTGCAGGGAGTGGGGGTGGAGGGGGGGCGGGGGGGTTGACAATGTATTGTTATTATTATCACCATAGAAGAAAAGGTGTGGTTGGACTGCACGTGCTCGCAGCCACGCTGACCTACATGCGTGCGCGCCAATAAATGGCAGCCGTGGGCGCTGTGCCACTTCCAATGACAGCCGCATCCACCGCGGGGAGCAAAGCATGCGCCGGTGCAGCTCCTCGCCATCCCGCCATATTTGACTCCTTCCCTCGCCCTCCTCCTGCGGACAACAGGCGAGCATCGCGTTCTAGTAGCGCGTCGTCTTTTGCATTCCCAGAAATTCACCTCGACGTTGTCGCGCTGTGAGCTTGAACGCCACCCCCCACCACCACCGGGATCACGTGACTGGCCCAATAATTAATGCAGCACCGTCCCCCCCACCACCACCGCCACCACCACCCCCTCGAAGCTTGGCGTCGTCATTAATCGCGAGGACTCTATCTAGACTTGAAAAACTGAAGAGATCGGCCAAAGGGAAAAAAAACAAAACAATAATAGGCTTTAAACGGCACAGCAGCGTCGGGAGCGACACATCCCAAAGCCAAGGATGCTCGGGTAAGGTCTGCATTTGCTGCATCTTCCATGCTGGACGGCTCCGCTCTGGAGCCAAACGTGCTCTTATTTGATGTATCGTGCTATTGGTGTGTGAGTGCGTGTGTGTGTGCGCGCGTGTGTGTGTGTGTGTTTGAGAGGAGGAATCCTGCAGATGAACGCATGGTCGTTGTGGATTTTTATTGCTCTCTGGGCCATTTCAAGTCCAATTTAGCTCTGGTGCGAAATACAGCAAACGATGAGGCGTTTATTTGCACGGAGGGTAAGTAAACGCCGTTTGATGGCCACTCGCTTGGATTGGAGGTGGAAGTTTGGCCCGGCCGACACTTCTGCATCCTTGTAAATCATTGCCAGTAATTCCTGGAAGGGTTGGCAGGGAGGGAGACAGAGGGGAGGAGGGGGGCGAAAACTGTAAATCTTTCACTTTTATTACCCTGTGAACGTATGTGGCAGCCAGTCTTGAATCTTTTTCCTTCCCAGCCAGCAAACGCCGACGGTCCAAATCTTCATCATCCTTCTCCTCCAAGTGAGAACAAAGGCCTTGTCTTTTTTAATCGCCGTATCGTATCATAATTGCGTTTATTTGAAGACAAATCACCATAAATCATTTATAAAAATCGACACAGAAGACACGATGAGGGGCAACAAATGTCAGATTTAATGCCACGCAAAATATTACAAGAAATATTCTGCGAGTTTTTCGCAAAATCAAAAAAAAAACCAAAAACAAAACACCCCCTATAGTCTCCAGCAGCAACGCAGGATGTGCAAATAAATATTTCAAGGGGGGATATACCGAGGAATTAAACGCCACCCTTTGTCAAAATGGATTGGTGAGGTAGAGGAAGAGCAATCACGTGAACAAATATGCTTGCATCTTGCAGGGCAGTGCCTTTATTTGTCATCATAAAGCCTCCCCCCTCCCTCAAACCCAAATATTCTACTGTTTAGCTCCCAAATCTGCACAGGCCTACACTTAAATTCCTGCTATTTCATTTGGTGATTGATTGCCAGGCAGGTTTTTTTCTCTCCTCACCGTGCAGAAATAAGGATACCCAATGTTGGCTTTTTATTGGTAGCTGAGTCCTTCCACTCTTCCGGGAATACTACATCCACTGGTGTATGGAAATGTCTGAAAAAGAGCAAGATCAGGTTTAGGGACAGCGTCGTCTCCCACACAAAAGGATTTATTCCAGAGGCTGCGAGAGTGAGCTGCTATCGCCTTTTCTTAAACGATGAATTGACGCCCAGGTAAGCGCAAAGCAACCTTTAAGCAGGTTCGTTCGATGCGAGGAATTAAGGGGTGCGCGATTTATCCCACTTGGAGGATGCGGAGCAAAAGGCGGCTTCGTAATTTGGGAAAGGAAAGAAAGCCTTATGATGGAAACGGAACTCGGGGCACCGTTCAGCTCATTTCTACGAGAACCAGCGCCAAGGAAAAAGTAGAGGAGACTTTTCTTCTTTTTGACTCGCGGATCGTAAATCACATTAATTTGTTGTCTTATCGTCACAATGGCGTTTGCGGTGATTTATGTGCTTTGAGCCGCGCGGCTTTGTTAAAAACATCAAGGCGTGTGTCGGACGAGGAGACGACTTCGATTTTCTCACCATTTGGGGCGCTTTTCTGCACCGATGTTCCAACCGAATTCATCTACTTTGCCAGGCGAATTTCGTTGGAGACGATCACGCATGCGTTGTTAGTCGTTTTATGCATTACCAATAAACAAATACGCATAATAATTACAAAACACACGACACAAATGACTAATACGGACGCACGAAAATGCAGCATGCGCCTTCAAGTAGACATGGAGATAATAAGTGTCTGCATGGAGTCCTGGCCCTTTGTGTGGACCAAACTTACCGTAACAGCGCGTAGGCGAAGAACACTGCGCCTTGAATAGAGGAGCATGTCTGCTACTAGTAGCCCAGTGGGCCAAAGCACTTGAGCAGAGCAGCCTCAACGTATATTCCACACCCAGCCGCGGTTAAATCTGCTCTACTTTGACGCAAATAATCCACAAAATTCCAAAGACGCAGGGAAACTGCAACGCGCTTCCCGGTCCAATATTTTCTTCCTAAATGTGAATTTCGTGGAGCCGGTGTGTGTGTGTGTGTGTGTGGATCTGAAATTGTGGTTTGGATTTTGCGGCCGGTCTACTTGAAGGCTAAAACGGCTCCTCTCGTTGTTCATTAAACGCTGCATGACCCGGAGGTCAGCCAAAAACAGCTTATGGCTGCTAAATATTCGGCTCATTCTTTGTATGTAAAAGTGCACATGCAGGACTTTTTTTTTTAAAGTAAAGCCTGAAAGGCATCGCGCGTTTGCAGCGACTGCAAAGACAACGCCAAAAAAATGCATAATTTTTAAAGTCACGTTTTTATTTAGGGTGAAAAAATATTTCAAGCCAATATTTCTGCAAATGTATATTTTGTGGTGTGTCTTGCAGGTGGAGCTGGGAGCAGTGATGAATGCGTAAAAGACAAAACACCCATTTGCGCAAATTTCGGTGAGTATACCTCCAAGCAAACAAGCCCTTTTGTTGTAGTTTTTCCACATCAAGTGAGGCGTCAATGACCCAACCAGACACCAGGCACGGCCTCCTTTATCCCGTCAATGCGTTTACTGTGCATACACGTGATTTAGGTAGTAAATTAGGATTTAAAAACGTGCACGAACGAATAGACACGTCCGGAAAACAAGTCATAAACACGCGGTGGAGTTCCTGCGTGTGATCCATTCATTCCCGCGGGCTGCTCGCCCTTTGAACGTCTCTTCTTGCAGCAGCGCAGCCGACCTTATGCCGGAGCACTGCATATTCCAGCCCCGCTTTATAAAAGCAGCTCGGCCTGGGATGGAATTCTTTCCCCAGCCTTCCACCCACGCTTTTTTTTTTTTTGGTTGTAGCACTTGTGAGGGGCTGCGAGTGGAGTGCACTGTTTTTGCTTTGCGTTTACAACACCAACATTTGCGGTCATAAATTTTGCCGCGGCGGCCCACACTGACAGGTGCAATTGTTATGCAGCCCGGCGAGGACTTTACCACCAACATACAGTAGTCTCGTATTCATCATGCAGCCTTTTCACGGCGGTCAGGACCGGCCTGCACGGGGCTTTAGAAAAGTAACGTAAAAGAACGTTAACGAAACGTAACAAATGTGTTTTTGTGTACGTAAAAGGCCACAAAAAGGAACAAACAAAACACTACTAGATGTATTTTAATTCATTTTTTCTGTATCAGTGTTTTAGCAACACTCGTATTGAATGGCATGAAGGTGTACCTAATATTCCGCATAGGTGGAGGTGCTCAAAGACAACTGATCGCCCATTTCTGCCAACCACGCCCACACAGCTATGCCACCTTCTCCTCACACACTCACAGAAATGATATTTATATGGAGATGAATGCTGCATCGTAGTGTGTGTGTGTGTGAACATGTGATCCAAAGCTTGGACAACGCATGACGCAACGCTTTGTCAGACCTCGTGATTAGTGAAAAGGCCATTGTGTTTGTGTGTCAAACGCCGATTCAGCTCCTTTCTGGGGGCTCACCAAAGCCCCACAGAGAGCCTTTCTGGGAAAGTTAAACTTTAACTATTTTTGTCTAAAAAAGGAAAAAAGGCAACACCGGAGCTGCACAATGAGGTGGTTGAACACAAGGGTTGCCTGAAGATGAGCGTAAAAGAAAATAAGACATAAGAGTGAAATGATGTTTATGTGCATTTTTATAGGTGACAGACTGGAGCAAAGGTGGGGGAGGCCAATTACGTGATAAAGCTACCACTCTACCCATGCCCTTGGAGATACCTTCCCTGCTTTATTGTCTTTAAGTGAACAACTACAATGCAGAAAGCATCATACTACGACAACTCCGCACTCTTTGGGGGGTACAGCTACCCCAAAGCTGACTCGTACAACTACGCTCACCAGTCGTACCCTCCAGCCAACATCGAGGGGGACTACCAGGGCACCGTGTGCCCCATTCAGACCCCCGCAGTCCGGCCACCGACCCTGAAAGAAAGTGACCTAAACGGGGACTGTATGCGGCAGAGCAGCAGCAGCGGCAGCCAAAGCAACACCAACAGCAGCAGCAGCAGCAGCAGCAGCAGCAGCANAAAACACCAAATTAAACCTGCAAAAATTGCCACGCACTCAAACGACCTTTCGATTTGGTTGAAAAGCGTTTATTCGGACGGAATCAGTCGGATTCAAACCCAGTCTGGTGTTGGGTGGGTACTGTATTTAAGCATTCAATACACAGGGTGGGCCAAAAGTAGGGTTACGGTTAACACTTAGACAGTGTACATGTATTCTATTTAAGCGTTTGAAATTGAATATTTAACCTCTCAAGTGCTCAAAAGAAATACAAAGTGTTAACCGTACCCCTGCTTCGTGTATTGGGCGCCATAAAAGTGGGATTATTCGCTGTAATTATTTGCTGCAACATCGAAACAATGTAAATTATCTTGGCGAAGGACTCACACTACATTAAAATCAGACTTTTTAATCATATATCCTCACTGATGTTGTATTTGGTTTCACGTACTATAATAACCCAAACTTATATTGTTTGTTATTGCTGCTTACTGGGACCCCACACGTGCATCAAGCACACAAAAGGCCTCGAACAAGACATGTGGAAAGACAATCTTCGCTATAGACCCCCCAACCCCCCCCCCGTCGAACACACACTACGTGATCCACCCTGCACATACACCCAAATGTCTATGAATGTGCGCGTAATGCGTAAATGCTGTCCTTGAACGCACCGTGCCATACAGATGCGCATTTAGAGCGAGGATGGATGGCTTTAACATGCTACATTAGTAGTTCTTTTGCAGGGAGTGGGGGTGGAGGGGGGGCGGGGGGGTTGACAATGTATTGTTATTATTATCACCATAGAAGAAAAGGTGTGGTTGGACTGCACGTGCTCGCAGCCACGCTGACCTACATGCGTGCGCGCCAATAAATGGCAGCCGTGGGCGCTGTGCCACTTCCAATGACAGCCGCATCCACCGCGGGGAGCAAAGCATGCGCCGGTGCAGCTCCTCGCCATCCCGCCATATTTGACTCCTTCCCTCGCCCTCCTCCTGCGGACAACAGGCGAGCATCGCGTTCTAGTAGCGCGTCGTCTTTTGCATTCCCAGAAATTCACCTCGACGTTGTCGCGCTGTGAGCTTGAACGCCACCCCCCACCACCACCGGGATCACGTGACTGGCCCAATAATTAATGCAGCACCGTCCCCCCCACCACCACCGCCACCACCACCCCCTCGAAGCTTGGCGTCGTCATTAATCGCGAGGACTCTATCTAGACTTGAAAAACTGAAGAGATCGGCCAAAGGGAAAAAAAACAAAACAATAATAGGCTTTAAACGGCACGGCAGCGTCGGGAGCGACACATCCCAAAGCCAAGGATGCTCGGGTAAGGTCTGCATTTGCTGCATCTTCCATGCTGGACGGCTCCGCTCTGGAGCCAAATGTGCTCTTATTTGATGTATCGTGCTATTGGTGTGTGAGTGCGTGTGTGTGTGCGCGCGTGTGTGTGTGTGTGTTTGAGAGGAGGAATCCTGCAGATGAACGCATGGTCGTTGTGGATTTTTATTGCTCTCTGGGCCATTTCAAGTCCAATTTAGCTCTGGTGCGAAATACAGCAAACGATGAGGCGTTTATTTGCACGGAGGGTAAGTAAACGCCGTTTGATGGCCACTCGCTTGGATTGGAGGTGGAAGTTTGGCCCGGCCGACACTTCTGCATCCTTGTAAATCATTGCCAGTAATTCCTGGAAGGGTTGGCAGGGAGGGAGACAGAGGGGAGGAGGGGGGCGAAAACTGTAAATCTTTCACTTTTATTACCCTGTGAACGTATGTGGCAGCCAGTCTTGAATCTTTTTCCTTCCCAGCCAGCAAACGCCGACGGTCCAAATCTTCATCATCCTTCTCCTCCAAGTGAGAACAAAGGCCTTGTCTTTTTTAATCGCCGTATCGTATCATAATTGCGTTTATTTGAAGACAAATCACCATAAATCATTTATAAAAATCGACACAGAAGACACGATGAGGGGCAACAAATGTCAGATTTAATGCCACGCAAAATATTACAAGAAATATTCTGCGAGTTTTTCGCAAAATCAAAAAAAAAACCAAAAACAAAACACCCCCTATAGTCTCCAGCAGCAACGCAGGATGTGCAAATAAATATTTCAAGGGGGGATATACCGAGGAATTAAACGCCACCCTTTGTCAAAATGGATTGGTGAGGTAGAGGAAGAGCAATCACGTGAACAAATATGCTTGCATCTTGCAGGGCAGTGCCTTTATTTGTCATCATAAAGCCTCCCCCCTCCCTCAAACCCAAATATTCTACTGTTTAACTCCCAAATCTGCACAGGCCTACACTTAAATTCCTGCTATTTCATTTGGTGATTGATTGCCAGGCAGGTTTTTTTCTCTCCTCACCGTGCAGAAATAAGGATACCCAATGTTGGCTTTTTATTGGTAGCTGAGTCCTTCCACTCTTCCGGGAATACTACATCCACTGGTGTATGGAAATGTCTGAAAAAGAGCAAGATCAGGTTTAGGGACAGCGTCGTCTCCCACACAAAAGGATTTATTCCAGAGGCTGCGAGAGTGAGCTGCTATCGCCTTTTCTTAAACGATGAATTGACGCCCAGGTAAGCGCAAAGCAACCTTTAAGCAGGTTCGTTCGATGCGAGGAATTAAGGGGTGCGCGATTTATCCCACTTGGAGGATGCGGAGCAAAAGGCGGCTTCGTAATTTGGGAAAGGAAAGAAAGCCTTATGATGGAAACGGAACTCGGGGCACCGTTCAGCTCATTTCTACGAGAACCAGCGCCAAGGAAAAAGTAGAGGAGACTTTTCTTCTTTTTGACTCGCGGATCGTAAATCACATTAATTTGTTGTCTTATCGTCACAATGGCGTTTGCGGTGATTTATGTGCTTTGAGCCGCGCGGCTTTGTTAAAAACATCAAGGCGTGTGTCGGACGAGGAGACGACTTCGATTTTCTCACCATTTGGGGCGCTTTTCTGCACCGATGTTCCAACCGAATTCATCTACTTTGCCAGGCGAATTTCGTTGGAGACGATCACGCATGCGTTGTTAGTCGTTTTATGCATTACCAATAAACAAATACGCATAATAATTACAAAACACACGACACAAATGACTAATACGGATTGCTTTCCGCACGAAAATGCAGCATGCGCCTTCAAGTAGACATGGAGATAATAAGTGTCTGCATGGAGTCCTGGCCCTTTGTGTGGACCAAACTTACCGTAACAGCGCGTAGGCGAGGAACACTGCGCCTTGAATAGAGGAGCATGTCTGCTACTAGTAGCCCAGTGGGCCAAAGCACTTGAGCAGAGCAGCCTCAACGTATATTCCACACCCAGCCGCGGTTAAATCTGCTCTACTTTGACGCAAATAATCCACAAAATTCCAAAAACGCAGGGAAACTGCAACGCGCTTCCCGGTCCAATATTTTCTTCCTAAATGTGAATTTCGTGGAGCCGGTGTGTGTGTGTGTGTGTGTGTGGATCTGAAATTGTGGTTTGGATTTTGCGGCCGGTCTACTTGAAGGCTAAAACGGCTCCTCTCGTTGTTCATTAAACGCTGCATGACCCGGAGGTCAGCCAAAAACAGCTTATGGCTGCTAAATATTCGGCTCATTCTTTGTATGTAAAAGTGCACATGCAGGACTTTTTTTTTTAAAGTAAAGCCTGAAAGGCATCGCGCGTTTGCAGCGACTGCAAAGACAACGCCAAAAAAATGCATAATTTTTAAAGTCACGTTTTTATTTAGGGTGAAAAAATATTTCAAGCCAATATTTCTGCAAATGTATATTTTGTGGTGTGTCTTGCAGGTGGAGCTGGGAGCAGTGATGAATGCGTAAAAGACAAAACACCCATTTGCGCAAATTTCGGTGAGTATACCTCCAAGCAAACAAGCCCTTTTGTTGTAGTTTTTCCACATCAAGTGAGGCGTCAATGACCCAACCAGACACCAGGCACGGCCTCCTTTATCCCGTCAATGCGTTTACTGTGCATACACGTGTTTTAGGTAGTAAATTAGGATTTAAAAACGTGCAAGAACGAATAGACACGTCCGGAAAACAAGTCATAAACACGCGGTGGAATTCCTGCGTGTGATCCATTCATTCCCGCGGGCTGCTCGCCCTTTGAACGTCTCTTCTTGCAGCAGCGCAGCCGACCTTATGCCGGAGCGCTGCATATTCCAGCCCCGCTTTATAAAAGCAGCTCGGCCTGGGATGGAATTCTTTCCCCAGCCTTCCACCCACGCTTTTTTTTTTTTTGGTTGTAGCACTTGTGAGGGGCTGCGAGTGGAGTGCACTGTTTTTGCTTTGCGTTTACAACACCAACATTTGCGGTCATAAATTTTGCCGCGGCGGCCCACACTGACAGGTGCAATTGTTATGCAGCCCGGCGAGGACTTTACCACCAACATACAGTAGTCTCGTATTCATCATGCAGCCTTTTCACGGCGGTCAGGACCGGCCTGCACGGGGCTTTAGAAAAGTAACGTAAAAGAACGTTAACGAAACGTAACAAATGTGTTTTTGTGTACGTAAAAGGCCACAAAAAGGAACAAACAAAACACTACTAGATGTATTTTAATTCATTTTTTCTGTATCAGTGTTTTAGCAACACTCGTATTGAATGGCATGAAGGTGTACCTAATATTCCGCATAGGTGGAGGTGCTCAAAGACAACTGATCGCCCATTTCTGCCAACCACGCCCACACAGCTATGCCACCTTCTCCTCACACACTCACAGAAATGATATTTATATGGAGATGAATGCTGCATCGTAGTGTGTGTGTGTGTGAACATGTGATCCAAAGCTTGGACAACGCATGACGCAACGCTTTGTCAGACCTCGTGATTAGTGAAAAGGCCATTGTGTTTGTGTGTCAAACGCCGATTCAGCTCCTTTCTGGGGGCTCACCAAAGCCCCACAGAGAGCCTTTCTGGGAAAGTTAAACTTTAACTATTTTTGTCTAAAAAAGGAAAAAAGGCAACACCGGAGCTGCACAATGAGGTGGTTGAACACAAGGGTTGCCTGAAGATGAGCGTAAAAGAAAATAAGACATAAGAGTGAAATGATGTTTATGTGCATTTTTATAGGTGACAGACTGGAGCAAAGGTGGGGGAGGCCAATTACGTGATAAAGCTACCACTCTACCCATGCCCTTGGAGATACCTTCCCTGCTTTATTGTCTTTAAGTGAACAACTACAATGCAGAAAGCATCATACTACGACAACTCCGCACTCTTTGGGGGGTACAGCTACCCCAAAGCTGACTCGTACAACTACGCTCACCAGTCGTACCCTCCAGCCAACATCGAGGGGGACTACCAGGGCACCGTGTGCCCCATTCAGACCCCCGCAGTCCGGCCACCGACCCTGAAAGAAAGTGACCTAAACGGGGACTGTATGCGGCAGAGCAGCAGCAGCGGCAGCCAAAGCAACACCAACAGCAGCAGCAGCAGCAGCAGCAGCAGCAGCAGCAGCGTGGGGGAGCAGCAGGCCGGAGCTCCGCTGCCACCCTCGCCCGGCTCCAACGGCTCCGCGCCGCAAAAGAAGAAGGCTTCCCCGGGCGGCAGCAACGCCACGCCCGCCTTGACCAAGCAGATCTTCCCCTGGATGAAGGAGACCCGGCAGAATGCCAACAAGAAGAGCAATAACTGCCCCGCTGCAGGTAGGATGGAGATGGATGTGCAACGTGCGCGGGGGAGGGGGGAGGGGAGGGAGTGGGGGGGTTGCAGTCTTGACAAATATTTGTAATTGCAGGAGAGGTGAGCGATGAAAAGAGCCCGTCCGGGCCGGCCTCCAAGCGAGTGAGAACCGCGTACACCAGCGCGCAGCTGGTGGAGCTGGAGAAGGAGTTCCACTTCAATCGCTACCTTTGCCGCCCACGCAGGGTGGAGATGGCCAACCTGCTCAACCTCACCGAGCGCCAGATCAAGATCTGGTTCCAGAACCGGAGGATGAAGTACAAAAAGGACCAGAAGTCCAAAGGGCTGGCGCACTCGCCCCTGGGGCACTCCCCGGACCGAAGCCCGCCGCTGAGCGGCCCCAATCACATCGGATACTCGGGCCAGCTCCAGAACACTTTGGCCTATGACGCCCCCTCGCCTCCGCCCTTCGCCAAGCCCCAGCAGAACATGTACGGCCTGGCCGCCTACACGGCCCCGCTGGGCGGCTGCATGCCCCAGCAGAAGCGCTACCAGAGCGCCGAGTACGAGCACCACGGCATGCAGAGCGGCGGCACGTTCGCCGGCGCCAACTTGCAAAGCAGCCCAGTCTACGTGGGCGGGAACTTTGTGGATTCCATGCCGGCCTCGGGCCCCGTCTTCAACCTGGGCCACCTTCCCCACCCCTCGTCCACCAGCGTGGACTACAGCTGCGCCGCCCAGATCCCGGGGAACCACCACCACGGACCCTGTGACCCCCACCCCACCTACACGGACCTCACCTCGCACCAAGCCACTCAGGGACGGATTCAGGAAGCGCCTAAACTCACGCACTTGTAATAGAGGTGTTTCCTAGCGCGCGCGCGCGGGTGTATGCCAGTATTCTGTTATTACCTCATTAGTCGAATAACGCCCATGCAGCGAGTCACGTGCATTATTATTATTATTATTATTATTATTGCCATCACAGTATTAATGAGTATTATTGTGTACTTTTTTTAAAGGACACAGCCTGTCCCCGTTTTTGGATATGTGGGGATGTCTGCCAGTTGGTCCTCTTGTTTTTTTATATATATATATATAAATATATATATAAAAGTGCAATGCGCATTTTGGACTGAATATTTGACTTGAAAGTAGATGACGAACGTAGAAACTCATAGTAAGAAGGACTTTCGGAGTCCGGGTTTTTGTTTTTTTGTCTCCTCATCCTCATCATGCTATTTATTTCCCCTCGTGCGTTTTTTAGGCTCTTCTATCTATTTATGAATCGACGATTGCACATTATTTATCGTTTCCGAGCGAGTATTTATACGTGTGCTTGTTTTCTTGTCTGTGAGATGGGACGGACCAGTGCACTTGATGGCGAAACAGGGTTGGAAAAGATGTTTTGTGATTGTAAATCCGGGGGACAAATGGGGCATTTGATAGCACCACCGTGTGTCCGTGGTTGATCTCGTGTGCATATATCGAAGTATCAAATATTGTACACACCAGCATGTCATTTTGTGTATTCCATTCCTACGTTGTCTTTATTTCCCATCGTTAGCCCACCCCACGGAATTACACCTTAATTATATCGAAACGTTCTATTTTATTGTGTTGAGCATTTTGTAAATAAAGTGGTCAAACTTTGTTGTTATGGTCTGTATCAGTATTGCGCAGTATCATCCTGGCTATTCCCATTGACGCCCAGCCAACCCGGAGAAGCGATCAATGAATTAGACACCAGGACATCCAAGCCTCCATAACGCAAAGTGCGTTTTAGCAGAATAAGATTATTGATGTTTGACTGCCGGTCAGAGCGTGCTTAGTGCATCATCTTCCTCGCCGGGTTGTTTTACTGTATGGCTGTTATAATAAGAGAATGAGCTCCATTCCCATTGACTACAGCGCGCTGCCTTAAGTTAGACGGGTGGACGTTTAAAAACATCTCCAATCTCTCGACGAGCGAGAAAGGGAAAGTTGCGCGCGCGCGCGGGTCTTTAATGCGCTCGCGGGTGTGCGTGTGCGTGTGTGTGCGTGCGTGAGAGAGAGAGAGAGAGCAGTTCATCCTTTATTGCTCCTGGAGAGCCATTTCAAAGCTCATTAATCAAAAACTCGTCGCTTTCAGACTCCTCGCTGATTCCTCCTCCTCGCCAACAAAGCATCTGCATTCCAAATCCAAGGAACACATTTCAAACCGAGCAGGCTAATCTTTAACGGGGGAGCCGGGAGGGGGGGGGGCATAAACACGCTGTGTTCACATCGGCCCCCGAATGGCGCCTTTAAATTCATCTCTAGAGGTAGTAACGCTCGCCACGCACGTCTGCGCGCCAAATGCAAATGCAAAGCGGGTCACCTAAATTCAACAGCTATTTAAAAAAAACCCTTGCGAAAATAACTGGATTGGTAGAAAGGACTATTTAGTGAGATCTGTCGGAGCTTGAATATGTGCACAATTAAAACAAAAACATATGCTTAAATATGTGCACAATTAAAACAAAAACATATAATTAAATATGTGCACAATTAAAACAAAAACATGCCAGCATGTTCATTCATTGGGACACAAACACGCCAGATAACACCTTTTTCGGCATCTACCTATTTGACCTATTCGTCATATTTAAAGCATCTAAACAACTCATGCATTCAGACGCAAGGAAGCCAACAAATCGCATCCCACCCGCAGCTCCTGCTCGTGACCCTGATTGGAGAGGGAACCGCGCATGCGCGGTGGTTGGCTGCCGAACCGGGGCTCCAGCGTCTACATGTGCAGGAGGACCACCGACTGGTAACGCTGGTGTTGGTCTTCCACGCGATGCTGGACACAAGTGGACTCTAGTTGTTGTTTCTGTGTGCGCGCAGAACAACGAGAGGACGGCTACCGCCTGCAGGAAGATCTCGCGATACCCTACTTCCGGGTCCGCATCCTGTATCCATCCCTGGTGAGGAGGAATGTTTTTATTTTTGCACGCAGTCCGAGGGGCTTACGTCGGGAGAGGTTGCTTTAGAAAACGGAACAAAAACTGACTTTCTCTTGGGATGCTCACGCGCTGGATCAAGACTTTCATTGAAGATTAAAACTGGAATCCCGTGGAGGAACTTGAAATAAAAAAAAACAAAAACTGGTCTGGACTGACACTGCAATGGGAGTTTTCTTCTGCACAATCTCCAATACTTTATCATGTAAAGGGAATGTGATATTTATGCATATGTGTGTGATTTATTTCCTATTGAGCTTAAAAGTCACGTCTATTGCAAGATTAAATGACATTATCTGTGTTTTAACACGGCCGGGTGCAAATGGACTCTTTTATTGTATCTTGTTTCCGTATCAATCCTTTAACAATAAAGGATGTGTATTGTACACAGCAGGGATATGCAAAGTATGGCCCGTGGACCATTTTTGGCCCACAGCTCATACTCCAAAAATGAAACCAATTCATTATTAATCAGCTATGTTAGATATTACATTCATTTGCTATATCAGCAATAACATAAAAGATGTGGATGTTTTGTGATTCTCAAGTGGTGGGTAGGGAGTGAAAAGTGGGCCACAGTGATGAAAATATATAATATACAACCCATGTCTGACTTGTTAGAAGTAAAATATCTGCCCTTGTAATATTATCTGCTGCAATTTTTGTATTTAATTTGAATGATATGCATTATCTGCATGCATGCTGCCATTCTTTAATAAATAATAATGGCTTACTATGCTATTAAGACAGCAGCCTTCAGGCGTAGTCAATAAAATCATGTTTCAGTAAGTTAGTCACTGCGGGTAAATGCGTTGACATCTCGCAAAATGCGCAATATATTTTGACAAAGACTGCGATTGACTGGCGACCAGTCCAGGGTGTACCCCGCCTCCCGCCCAAAGTCAGCTGGGATAGGCTCCAGCATACCCGCGACCCTAATGAGGATAAGCGGTACGGAAAATGAATGAATGAATGAATGAATTCTGACAAAGTGCGAGTCTGACACTTGCTACTTTGCTGATGTTAAATATGTGTTCAACAAATCAAATATGTTCAACACAATGTAATCCAAAACAATACCAAAAAGAGGATGCTCATATTGTAAAGTACTATAGAACCTTGGTTAGAGTCATTAATCTGTTCTAGAAAACCAACCATGTTTTTGTACTCGATGGTTTACGTGCAGAAAACCCTTCTACATGCATCTAACATTTAAGGTTTTAACATTTAAGGCAGCGAGATAACTGAAACCACCTTCCTGTTTTGCCATGAGTTACTACCTGCATTCAATAGTGTTTCTCACCTCAAGCCTTTTATTTGTATAACATCTGCAAAATAACCCAAAATGCAACCCGAGAAAGTTTAAAGTGCCAGCATTTTGATAACGAAGGGGGGGAAAATTCAAAAAACAACTCATAGCAAAACAGGACGGTGGTGTACATATCGATCCCACTGCCTCATAGTGAGTATGCGTATGCATTTAGAATAGTTTTACGCCTGTAAAACTGTAATTGTAAACACGTGTTTTGTGTTAACATTGTTAAGAGTCAACCCCTGATGACATCATAGCCGGGCGACGGAGCTGACTTCCAGCCCTTGTTTCCTTGTGTTAGCACGCTAATGAGCACGTTTTGTGATACAAAATGCGTTAAGGACACAGCTGGACTAACGCAGTGTTATTAATAACACAACAAGCCACACACCACATTGCCATTTGCCGAACATTTTTGACGTTAGTGATGGCGCACCGAGAGCAGACCGGAGGTTTTGCACTACTTTATGCCCCCCCCCCCCTGCAATTATTGGATTTAATTCCGAAATATATAAACTGCAGAGTTGTTCAACTTTAGCCACGTAAATGTTTGACGCTATAATAGGAAACAAAATATTACAGCACAGTTTGACTGGGAAATATGGATCATTTCAAGTCGTTTCCCCCAAATCCTGCTTCTTTTAAGGCTAATAAAGTGCAAGATCAGTGTTGCTGATTCATAAAACACCAGCACTTCCCCAACTAACTGGCTGGGGGAGCAAAAGTGACGCCGCACGCTGAAGTGTGTGGATTTATGGCAGCTCTTACGTGTGGATGATAGATATAATTGTAAGTGTAATAAATGACTCACTCCTGTAGCTGTTATTTAGGAGGGCTTGACCAGGATGCTCCTCTCCTCCTCTCTCGTGAAAGATAACTTGAAGTCACTCGTACACTAGCCACGCCTCCGCCACAAAGGCCTGCTAGACGACATCACCGAGTATTAGCGCCTCCGCCCTTTGTGATGCTCGTAAGGATTTCCTTCACGGCTTCTTCTGTGTGAAATTATGAGTGAATAAATTGCATCTTCATTTATCTTCGGAAAAACCCTCCTGTGCTCAGTGCGATACTCGGCTCTCAGCGCTTTCCATAATGATATTAGTCTTCTGCTGCAGCTCAAAATTGATTGCCCGGGAAAATGAACCTGGCTTTGCTATAAATTACACCTATGGATCATAAGAAATGTGTTATTTTGTTTAAAATAGTACCTAATATAATTAGAGCTCTAATTCATGGCAAGATACAAGTGTGCCTATTTCAGGAACAGGGTTTGGAATTTAATCTGTCCTCCGGATAAAGAATGATCCCGCACGCTTTTCATTTGTAATCCCGGACACGTTATTTCAATGAAGTCGCCTGCTACTTTAAGATATGAGCATGATTGCGGAATGAATAACAATATTCCTACCTGTCAATCTGAAAGTTAACAATTCAAAAAAGGCAGGAAAGGAAACTTTTTGACGTGAACGTCAATGCGGGATCGTGCATGACGAGGTGGGGTGTGCAAACTGCAGCCTGCGGTCCACCTCAGGCTCAGCAAGCATCTTAATCTGGCCCACTGGGCATTTCCAAATTCAAATGAAAAATGTTAACATCAAAACAGTAGCTGGAAACATGACTGTTGTAGCACACTTGGGTAGCCAAAGTAGTCATCTGCAATCTGTAACTTGTGCAAAAAAGCCAACAACACAACACGTCCACACACACACGACGCACAAACCGACTGCACCATGTGGGCATACAAATAAATATCTACGCACAACACCCATGCAAAAAAAATCCATATGTTCCAACCACTAGGCATGCTGGGTGGCACTCTTGCTCCCAACATTTTGCCCGTCCTTGTCACGTTTTTTTTGGAAAATATGTTGGGGTGGTTGTCAGAGACGTAAACAAGGGGGAGGTAACATACGGTTCAAATCCAATCTTCTATTATTCATATTGCTTTTGCAGCTGTACTACCCAGCATGCCTCGCGGGCATTTGGAAAGAACAGTTTAAAGTTGCATGGTAGTCCCGTCCCAGTTCCAGTCCCGTCCCAGTTCCAGTCCCGTCTCTGCATCTTGAGGTCGTCGACGACAACACGCCATGCCATACCGTGACAATTATCTGCCATTTGACAGATATACACAAGAAGAAATATGACCTTAAGAAAACAATTCGACCTGAAACATTTATACACGCGCACAACTGTAAATCTACGGATGTTAGATAATATCAGCGCACCGATACTGACACAAAATCATATCGGTATATCGGTATAGCCGATGACTGACTGTGCTTTCCAGTGGCAAACAGCAGCCAAACAGAAAACCAAAATAAGAGTACAAAGCAGGAATGACGTGAAAACTAAGGAAAATCCAACCAGTCATCTGTTATAAGTATATTTTTAGCACGTCAATCACACAATACTTAAGTAAAATGTAACCATTTACTTAAATTCTTCATTCCCTTACTATGCTGGAGCCTATACCGTCTGACTTTGGGCGAGCCAATTGCAGGACACGTATAGACAAACAACCATTCACACGTATGGACAGTTTAGGAGTCACCAATTGCATGTTTTAGGATGTGGAAGAAAGCCGGAGTACCTGGAGAAAACCCATGCACGCACGGGAAGAAGATGCAAACTCCACACAGAGATGGCGAACCTAGATGTACCAGATCTCCTGACTGTGTGGCCAACATGCTAACCACTAGAAGCAATCATTACATTATTTATTCATTTATTGCCCAGGCAAAAACCTGTGACCCATTTTTGGTTCTAGACCCACCAGTAGAGAATCACTGATTTTTACGGCATTTTAACTCCTTTGTTTACTTGTTTGTTATTTCATTATGTATCTATTTGTAATGTAGGCCTATAAACGCTTTATTTATATTACTATAATAGCCAACTACAAACTGGTAGCTCTTTTATTACAATCATTTACGTCCATTACACAAGCGGTAACTGATATGCACGGCTCACGGGGTGTAGGTAGCGTTGGGCTGCTGATCGCGTGTGTCCAACTGTTCTGCGTTTCGGTGATTTTTGCCACTACCACAGTTTGGACAATTTCTAAAAGGTTTTGTTATAATGACAGTTTGACCATAAAATATCATATTTTATGTTATATTTTCAAGGTGGAGTTCTGATATGGGTCTTCAAAGGGATCTTACTGTATGTGTCTCATGTTCTCTGGGCTCTAACCCAGGAGTGGCCACAACTTTTTGACTCGCGGGCCACATTGGGTTAAAAAATTTAGCATCTATAGATAGGTGGTCTTTAAACAGAATGATCTAGTTGCTCACGGTGCAACAAAACTAAAACATAATGCCAAAATGCTAAACATACATACATACATGCTAAACACATAACCTAAAACTAAATGCCCGCATGGCATGCTGGGTAGTCCGACTGCAACAACAATATGAACTATGAACAATAAAACACTGAATATTATTATAGTATGTTAACTCCTCCTTGTTTACTCTTCCGACGACCTTCTCAACATATTTCGCTATCAAGCAAAAAATGCGACAAACACGGCAAAATGCTGCGAGAATGCGTACCAGAAGCTACCCAGCATGCATTGTGGGAAATAAATAATAATATAAAAAATAATCAAATCAAATTCATAGTTGAACTATGAATTTGTTGATTTGAGGACAAGTCAGCCTCCATTGTGATGCAGACGACTCCCTTAAAACATCGAGAGACACTCGAAGTGTTTTCCTTCCACCAAGCTTTTAGTTTACAATCTAAAATCTGAGAGCACAGCAGCGGCTCGAAGGGTTAAGTAATTCCACACCACTGAGGAAGACATTTGATTTCATTTGTCGAGTGTCTTGCAGCAGGTGGAGGTGAGTCCACCTTTGGCTGCGGGAGGAGTGAAGCGGCGCGCATATCTAGTGTTTGGAGACACAAAATTGACAATGCATTTATCTTTGAATAATGTAAATGCCCTGAGAATATGGTGGCGGCGGTCCGAGAGAGTCCGCTGAGGGCGCCGGGCTGTCAGCCGCCGTAGCCGCTGTGGCCGATGCTGCAGCATAATGTGGACTCCGGCTCCCCTGGAGCATCAGCTGCCTCGCCTCTGGCTGCCTCAGGCCCCGCATTCCTGCCGCGGAACAGTGCACTCGCTCCCCACCTAATTTACTTTCTGCTAGGAGAGGGTGTCATTGCAGAAAAGGCTGCCAAGTGGGATCTTATCGAATGGGAGCCAGTTAAACAGCACAACTTCTGCAGTGTATGGGGGGTGGGGTGGGGTGGGGGCTGGGGCTTGTCCTGAACATCATGGCTGCCGAGTCCATCTTTGTTACCTTTTTATCTGTATTCACTAACAACTGGGATGGTACTTAGTAGAGCTAAGTTCTCTGCTGAACCTCTGCCAAACTGTCTACACAAGCGATAAACCCATTTGTTGTTTCCTAGTACATGATGTATGACTTAAGAATTTATGAATGGCAGTTTTGATTTACAGGAACTGGCCATTCAACATTGGCAACCTGCAAAGACAGATTTTTTTTGTCCAAAAAATAAATGTTTTATTTTTTTTTCTATTACATTTGTGCCTTTTATAACATCATGAGTCAGTTCCAGAACGTCCAACTCAAACCAAAACGAACTTTAACCAAAGCAAAATTTCCCACTGAAAATAATGTAAATCCAATGAATCTGTTCCAGACACTCAAAAATGTTTTTTTTTTTTTTTACAGATTTTATATATATATTGTATATTTTTTATATGTAGTTTGGTGTAGTTATCATTATAGTTTTACAAAAACTTCTTCTTTCTTCCTCCATCTAACTCTGTCTTCTGCATCTTCTGCTCTCGCACCAACTACCTTCATGTCTTCTTTCACTACATCCATAAACCTCTTCTTTGGTCGTCCTCTAGGCCTCCTGCCTGGCAGTTCAAAGCTCAGAATATTTCTACCAATGTATTCACAATTTTTCGTCTGGACATGTCCGAACCATCTCAGTCTTACCTCTCTGAGTTTATCTCCAAAACCTCTAACGTGCTGTCCCTCTGATGTACTCATTCCTAATCCTGTCCATCCTGGTCACACCCAAAGAGAACCTCAATGACTTGAACATGCTACTGTAAATTGGAATGCTTATGCTTTGCTGTTGAAACCATAAATAAGTGTTACTGATGTAAAATGACACAGGCAGAAACACAGAGTGTCAGCCTCGATACACTAATACAAAAAGTCCTAAAATGGTGCCCACGGCCAACAATGCATTGCACAATCAATGCAAGAATTGCATCGTTTTGTTTTGTGCGTGTAATCCGAAATGGTGGCGCAAACAAACCGGACGGTATTTTGGATGACGAACAAGCAGGCGAACTCAAGCCAAGGCAAAATGTTTTGTAAAAATGTTGGTAATTGAAAAATGCTCTAATCGGTGGAGACATTAACCAAGGTACCAGTGTATTTAAAAAATAGTGTTTTTTTAAAATATTGAAAACATGTTTTTTATATTGGCTTTTTAAAAAAATGTCATTTAAAAATTAATTTACATTTAAACAAATATTTGCATTAAAAAAAAATAGAAACAAACTGTTTTATTCTCCTCCTGATTTATTTTCCTGTGAAAATGTGCAAAAATTCTTTCCATTGAAATCAAATCTCCATCATAAGTCGTCACTACTTTATAAATACATTACCTGATTATACAGGTATAATACTTGTAAACACACATATACATATACACACACGAAGCTGCCGCAGTTTGATGATGCATCTATTTATCAAATATTACAAATGATCATTCATTAGTGGTGAGTACATCTACATTTTACACTTTATATGTGTTTAATATGTGTGAGGCATATTTAGGGCTGGATTTTGTTGTGAGTGAACAATGGCAGAAGGGATTGGACCAGGAGGAGCAAGCCGGTGTCTCAAAAATCGATATTTTTATGGGTGTCTGGATTACTCAAGGATTTTTGCCAATCGCTGGTGGGTCACAAGCAGTGGGTTCTATAACACACCAATAAATGCCAGACTGTAGATAAACAGACGACGATTGTGCTGCATCATTATGTGGGGTGATTATTAATTAAAAAGTTTTGAACATTAACACCAAGGTTTGCGGAAATAATGTCATATTTTACATGTTATCCAGTCTCCTGGTACTTAATGACAATAAGGACATTTTCAAAACACATATACAGTCTATTTCAGAGTTTGAAAAGCTGGAAAATGTTGACATAATGGCCATAACTTCCATACATTTATTGGATTCAGTGAGTTATTGTGGAACATGGTGGCTTCCTGGCAGGCTGACAATGCTGCTCAGTGAGGCAAAGTGCTAGTAAATTGTTTGTCTTCTGCAGTTCTGCCCTAATTCCTCTGGGAAGTGCTGGTATTGTGTTTGCCAAAGACAATAATGACAAATGGGGTAACAATCAAACTTAAGGAATTTTGGGACGCACTCAAGCCACCAGGAATCATCAAAATACATCCTGCACAGAACAGTTTTTCGCCAAAAATGGTCAAACCAGTGACAATGTGTGAAACAAATGCTCTTTTGGGGCCTAGTAATGTAAAAGTGGGTCCCTAAGAGGAAGAACTTTGATACGCAAAGTCTCGGCATAACCTAGTACAAAAAAACAACAATGCATTATGGATCAAATTATTCTTATAGCACTTTTCCAGCTAAATTTCTGTGTCATGGCGTCGCTGCGTTGAGTCATATGATTTAAATTGACCAAATTCTACAAGTCTAGTACACAACAAAGGCTATTAAATGAAGACACAGTTACATTACCACACTAGAGGCTAGGTATGTACTGTATACTACAGTGTTTTTTCCGAGAGTAAATCCAACAGTAGCATGTTGAGAGTGACAAGATGAAGGCCAATTACTTTCATTTTTCAATTAAGTTTCCCTCTTGGTCATAAAAATGAACTTAAGCCCCCCAAAACATTTCCACTGCATTTCAGCCCTGCCACAAAAAAACAACTGACCTCATGTGAGTGGTTCTATGGTTAACATAGGTGAGAGTGTTAACAACGACATAAAACTGGAGATGACGCTGACATCATGACTGAGTGAGAATAACAGACTCGAAGATTTAAAAAGAAGGGTGGTGCTTAAAATCTTTGTTTTCTTGCAATAACCATTGCTTTGCACAAAAAGGGCTTCACAGGCTAGGATATGAAGATGGTACCTAAACCAACCATTTATCAGCTCATTAAGAACTTCAGAGAGGTTCAATGGTTAAACGAAGGCTTATGGGTGCTGAACAAAGTTCAGGAAGGGTCTGGACTGTCTCTGAAAGTTGATTTTGCTGTTGGATCGGGTCACCACCAGTGCAGAGCTTGCTCGGGAATGATAGCAGGCAGCCTTGAGTGTATCTGCTATGCACAGTGAGGCAAAGACTATTGGAAGATGGCCAGGTGTCAAAAAGCCACTTTTCTCCAGGAAAAACATCATTGACAAACCGAAACTCTGCAAAAGACACAGGTATTGGACTCCTGAAGACTGGTGTAAAACCATTTTATCTTATAAATCCCCTCTGTGACTGTTTGGGAGACCCGGAAAAAATAAAATTGGTCAAAGAAGAAGAGGTGAACACTAACATCAGTCCTGCGTCATGCTAAGAGTAAAGCATCCTGAAATCATTCATGTGTGTAGTTGCTTCTCAGCCAACGGAGTGGGCTCACTCACAATTTGGCCAAAGAACACAGCCATAAATAAAAGAATACTACAAAAAAACTTCCAAAAGCAACCTCTCCCAACCAATAATTGGGCTCCAATTATTGGCTCCAGCATACCCCCGCGACCCTAATGAGGATAAGCAGCATAAAAAAATGGATGGAAGGATAACATTTATACATACTGTACATACACACATACTGTATACATACACAAACACACGTATATACATACCCATGTGTATGTACACATATATAAACATACACACACACGTATATACACATACATACGTATGTATACACACATATATACGCATGTATACACACATACATACATATGCATTTATACACACACATATATACACATACATATTGTACGTATGTACACACATATATACATGCGTGTATTTATATGTGTATATATACTTATTATATAAACATACATACGCATGTATACACATATATAGATACATACGTACATACATATATGTACACATTTAAATACATGCGTATGCATGTACATGCATATACACATATACGTATGTATACACATATGCATACACATGCATATGTATACATACACATACATACATACACATACATACGTATATATATATACGCATATACAGTACATTTATATGTACTGTATGTATATACACACATATATACACATATTTATACATATACAGTGGTGTGAAAAACTATTTGCCCCCTTCCTGACCTTTTTTTTTGCATGTTTGTCACACTTAAATGTTTCTGCTCATAAAAAATAGTTAACTATTACTCAAAG
This sequence comes from Oostethus manadensis, assembly GCA_024372805.1. Lineage (NCBI taxonomy): Eukaryota > Metazoa > Chordata > Actinopteri > Syngnathiformes > Syngnathidae > Oostethus > Oostethus manadensis. The sequence goes on from QODF01000063.1 coordinate 1,865,830, forward strand.
ATAACATAATTGAACACAAAATGCAGTTTTTAAATTAAGGTTTACGTTATTAAGGGAGGGGAAAAACTCCAAATCTACATGGCCCTGTGTGAAAAAGTGATTCCCCCCCCTGTTAAAAAATAACTTAACTGTGGTTTTTCACACCTGAGTTCAATTTCTTTTTTTTTTTTTTTTTTTTTTTTTTT
>QODF01000063.1:1866914-1939026 GCA_024372805.1 Oostethus manadensis
TTTTCACACAGGGCTATGTGGGTTTGGATTTTTTTCTCCCTAAATAATAAAAACATTCATTTAAAAACTGCATTTTGTGTTTACTTGTGTTATCTTTGACTAATATTAAAATGTGTTTGATGATCAGAAACATTTTGTGTGACAAACATGCAAAATAATAAAAAGTCAGGATGGGGGCAAATAGTTGTTCACACCACTGTATGCATATATACACACATACGTATATACACATATGTATATATACACACACACATATGCACACATATATACATACATACAGTACATACACATATGTATATATACACACACAAATACACACATATACATACATACATATATATTTATATATACAAATATATACAGTATATGCATACATAATTGGATTCACATTCAATTTTATTTGAAACACCGACTCAATCAAAAAGATTGAAGAAAACAGGAAGTTGCACCAATAAACGAGCAAACACATGAGAGGTATTAAATGCATTAACTGCTGCTTGTATTAAAAAAAAAATGTTTTAATGTATAAACATACAATCTACTCATTCTACTACCATGCTGGCTTGATCACAAGCACACGTCCCCATCTGTTCCGTCTCCGGGGTGTAAAACATTGCATTTCTCCAGCCTATTTGCTGGAGCAGAGGTTTTTCTGCAGCCATATTTAAAGGTTACAGGCAGGGTAAATGCCACCACCGTTTGCTCACAGTAAATCAGGACTGTTTTTGCAGATAAAGCAGAGGGAAAACTTCACCGTAGTGCTCCAAATGTTTTAGCTCTCAGGCCTTTTGTTGCGGCAGTTGCAGTTCCGCAGGATGCGAGGGAACGAGTGCGACTGTTAGCCGGGTGTGATTTGTGGCACGACCGGCTTCGCCAACTGTGAGGCACTGAGATGTGACCACAGAGAGATGGCGAACACCTTCATCTGCCTCAGGGCCAGCCAGTCAATTATACAATGCCGTGCATGCTCAGCTATGGCACGCACCCCAAAGTGCACGAGGAAATGCATCTCCAAGCATGCGTCACATTCATTACAGTAAAATTGTTCTGATATTATTGTGTGCGTCTACTGACTTCGATGGAGAAGCATAGGATGGGTTGATCCACTGCGCAAAACTGGACGATCACCAGATAAATGCTAGGCTTTGTCCCTCCCATCAGACGCTCGGTATCTCTGGGGGTCTATGGGACATGTTGATTGGATCATCTGTCTGAGGCAAAATCGCTTTTTGATTGACAGTGAAATGAGCAAATCTTCAGATCTTGAAGTGTAAACACCCACGGGACCATTTTCCAAGTTTTTTATTCCATTGTTCTGAACTGATCCAGATACTTTACCAATCCCCAGCCACTTTGTCTTTGTTAAAAATGACTAGGAACAGAGGGTAGAATTTACATATAGAGTAAATAGACCATTTATTATGTAGGCTGGAAAAAAAAAAGAGCTTTCCCTCCTTGAATGTGTTAAAATGTTTAGGTACCTGGAATGGATGAAGTGGATTTACACTATACCTTACAAGGAAAATTGTTCCAGTTTTTGTACAATTCGGTTTTCAGACAGATGCTTGGACTGGGTTTGTAAAAAAAACAAACAAGGTACCATTGTATAGCAAAGTAAAATTACTGTAAATTCTGGACTAATGAGCGCACTCACCAAATTTAAATAGAAAACAATTCTACATACAGTATATAGGCTCCACAGGTGTCCGTGTTGTAACATTGGATACTTCTTGATCAAACTTTCTTAAGAGATGTCAGATCAACAAACAAACGCTGCATAATAATAATACATTAATAATAATAATATTAATAATAATGGATTTGACTTATTATTACGCTTTTCTCACACTACTGTGTGACTGAAGAGTACATCAGTATCCACAGCTGCCTTGGGGTAGACGGAATTTGTGCCTCTCTGACCAGCACCAAACATTCATTCACATTCATACACCAGTGTGGGAGCCACTGGACTGCATACATGTGATAATAGTTTTCATTGCAGAACTTCCTGGATTGGAACTTTGGTAACTGTAGTTCTTTTAGCCGTAAGTTAGCTGTACTACGTTTGAAGCCGCAGGGCTTATGGTACGGAATTTACAGTATTTATTAGCATCAGACTGTTAAAAAAGACAGCAGAAACAGTTGTCTCAAGTAGAAGTTTTCTTTTTACTGGTATTGAACTGCTGAACATGACAGTGATTTACGACTGTGAAAAAGGGAGCGCATTCAAGTTTTTAGGACGATAAATTAAACATTCCGGGGACACATTATATGGAACCAATATTAAAACGACACATTGCATGACCGTGGCTCAAAACCCCAAAGTTTATAAGCATACCGTGGCCGAAAAATGTGATAAAATTTCAAAATGTACATCTTAATTGGCATTCAAGATGGGCATTTGCTTTGTATTCAGGTAATACCAACATAGAGGGGCAGGCAAAAACAAAACCTGCTTTAACAAAAAAGGGTGCATATTAAAAATGCGTATGCATCAGACCAGTAAGATGGCCAGTCCATAGCATCTCAACTGTTTATGAGGACCATGTGTGGAAATGTCCAAGAAGGTCCTTGTTCAAAGCAAGCTGCCGCTGCTTTGTGAAACACGTTATCGTCCGCATGCAGATGTGCTTTTTGTTCGAGCCTTGCACCTCATCCATTACCCGCAGCCGGCCAGGGAGATAGCGTAGAATGAATCTATTCAGAAAGGACCATGACAGAGCAGGCTGCTAGGCTGAACTTTGCATGAACTAGGCTCAACAGCGGGGTCCATGCATCACACACACAAAAAGTAATTTCTTGTTGCCGCTCAGGCCCGCGCTTTGTGCTGATTGCAACTATCAACATGTCTGACGTCGCCATGTATCAATCTGTCACTGTGATATTTGTTTGGGAACCGACGCTAGAGATCCTTCCGGTGTGCCGAGTCAACTGGCAAGTTTGAGATCATCTTATCTTGCTGAATCAATATTTCACGGCGCGGCCATGTTGCAACTACACACACGTAGCAATCACGGTCCCGCAAACTCACTCATTTCTTTGTTAAATAAATAATTTCTGTTATCTACAGAAAAGATATGTTCAGATATTGTCTCTTTTTTATGTTTTTTTCTGCTATTATTTAATAATGAACAAATAAAATATTTTTCTCTAAACACAGGAAAAATAAAGTGTGTAATAATTACAAAGAGGTGTTTCGGCATGCCCGAAACTCCTCACCCTATCTCTTAGAGTGAGTCCAGCCACCCTACGGAGGAAACTCATTTCCGCCGCTTGTATCCGCGATCTTGTTCTTTCGGTCATGATCCATAACTCATGACCATAGGTGAGGGTGGGAACGTAGATCGATCGGTAAACAGAGAGCGTGTCCTGGTGCCAAGTGCAGTTATGGACTACCTTATGTTCGAACATGGTGTTTGTTATGGACAAACTGTGATTCGCAAAGAAGTCCAGCAACAACACACCACACGGGTTCAGGTCAGGGAGGCAGTTCCTCCCAACCACGCCCCTCCAAGTCACACTGTCATTGCCCACATGGGCGTTGAAGTCTCCCAGTAGAACTATGGACTCACCAGCTGGGGTGCTCTCCAGAGCCCCTCTGATAGATTTCAAGAATACTCTGGGTACTCTGAACTGCCGTTCGGCGCGTACGCACAGACCACAGTCAGGACCCAGCCGTAAGGCGTAGGGAAATACTCTCTCGTTCACCGGGAATGACTCCAGCACAGGGGCACCAAGCCGGGGGGCTAATAATAAGCCCACACCAGCTCGCCGCCTCTCCTCTGCAGCAACTCCAGAGAAGAACAAGGTCCAGCCCCTCTCAAGCAATTTGGTTCCAGAGCCCCAACTGTGGGTTGAGGTGAGTCCTACTATAGCTAGTTGGAATGTCTCCGCCTCTTTCAAAAGCTCGGTCTCCTTCCCCACCAGAGAAGTGACATTCCATGTCCCAAGAACCAGATTTGACCGCCGAAGACCACTGCCCAAATTGCATTGCACCGGACCCTTATGCTTGCCCCTGCAGGTGGTGGGTCTGCAGGGGTGAGTTCCCGTGTGGCTTCTTCGGGGTAAGCCTGGCCAGGCCCCACGGGTGAAGGCCTGGGAACCAGGCGCTCGCCTGCGAGCCCCTCCCCCAGGCCTGGCTCCAGGGTGAGGCCCCGGTATCCCATGCCCGGGCGAGGTGCGGTCACTCCTCTTGTTCTTCTTCATTAGGGTCTTCTGAATCACTCTTAGTCTGGCCCGTCACCTAGAACCTGTTTGCCCAGGGCTAATCCCTGAGGGACACCTGAATTGGAACCTTTAGGAGGATGAAGATGAGGAAGTATGCTGGACTCAGTTGTACTGAGGAGGTCATTTGGGTCGGAAAACAAACTGGAAAAATCCATAGATTAAGTTATGAGTTAAGTGTAGTTGGGAGGGAGATGTAACTCGCATGGACTTGGATTTCTGGCTGAGATTGCAGATTTCTGGTAGGTTGGGGAGTTGAAAACTAGAGAAAGAGCAGTTTGGTGGTTAAGTGGCAAAAACAGAGTTTTGTTATTACCTTGATTTGAACAGATTGGACCGGAGTGCTTGTGTCCTCGTACTGCCAAATATGGGTTTTGTGCATTTTTTTGTGGATGACGAGACCAGTTTCCTTTGCCTTCATTGACCCGAGTTTCACAGATTAGATTACACCTCACAGAATCGCAAAGTTGGCCAATAGAAACAAAATCTACTGAATGAAATGCTGTCATTGTGAAGAGAAGGAAAGTTGGTGTGTGAAAGTATTTCCTCAATGGACTGCTCAATCATGGTCGATTCTCAACAGAAACACTAAACCACACATTTCAAACTGAAATGGTAAAATGGCAACCTGAAAGCCCGGCAAAAGTTACCAACAAACTTTGAAACTCCACTCTTATTGAACACGAATGGAAGCTAGCTGGATTATCTTAGTTTAGCAGAGCATGCAAATGCAGCTGTGTGTGTGTGTGTGTGTGTGTGTGTGCGAGTCAGGCTGTAGGAGTGTGTATTACTGCTTGTTGTTGTAACAGAGCGTTTCAGGATGCCCTCTGAAGTCGTGCAAGTTCGGAGTGAAATAAGGATGGGAGGCCACAGACAAAGTGTAAACAAAGTAAGGATGTCATAAAAAACATCTTACACTAATAAAGCTATTGTAAATGCATTGGTGACATTGGTGGAGGTACAACAATCAGCCTTAATATAATACTTTGGGTGCCCTATTGGGTTGACCTTTTTCTGCACATACAACCAAATAGTAGTATTGTGTGAAAAGTATTTGTTTGCACAGTTTTTGTACCATTTTTGCGGCCTGTATATTTCTGCATGTTGTGATGCACTGTTTTCATCTGCATTTACTGGAGTATTTACTAGTACAGTATTACTATCTATGTGCAGCTTCAATTCATTATTAATTATGTCCATCAATATTTTGGATTACGGGGAACTAATTCATGGGTTAATGCTTATTCTACTCTTATAAGCAGAAGTCTAGTTGTTGGTTTAATTGTAAGATCCAATAGACGTATTTTGTAATCTATTTAACAAATTAATCATATATGTATCTGGGGAGCTTTGGACCTGCCGCAATTTCCAGTCAGAGCAGAACACTTTTTTGAGTAATCAAAGAATGAATCACTTGTTATGAAACACAAATAGGATTAAAAACAACATGCGTGTTCAATACAAACAAATCACTCTGGACACAACGGAGGGTAGAAACATCATCAGTATGGATTTATGCGCCAAATTCCAGCACGCAAATGCCGCCCTGTTCAAAAAAGCAATCACGCGTCACATTTAAACAGCAGGAATAAGCAATTTCAATACACAAAATCAACACTAAGCAGTAAATGATTCAATCAAACCACGCAGCAAATAAACAAAACTCAGCAGACTTAACAATGAAAAAACGTTTAGGTCCAAAGTTGGGACAGAAGTCCAAATAAAAAACAATAAAGTCCAAAGAGCATTACTTTAAAAACCTAAGGCTTTAAAAATGTCTGTTTATAAATTTTTTCAAAAGCCGGTTTCCAGGTGAACAGGAAGTGAACATAGCGCCAACCAATCAGCGTTATATTGCCTTATAAGGTCACGTTAGAAACCGTGATAAAAAAAACAGGAGAAGGGACAGATAAATGTCAAATTAAATTATTTATTGACAATTATCTTTTGTAGATGAGACAATTTAGCTCTGATCACACTTGAAATGTATGCGTTTGCATGTTTATTGCCTTCTTGAAAGAGAAAAGGACACGGAAGTGAAAAGGTGACATTTGCAGCGGGAACTAAGCGGGTGTTTTGCTGGCTCAGCATGATCTGAGAATCTCCCTGCTCGGTTGAAGAGTTAGCAGGCAAAAATTCAATTTCTCCCCACAGTCAGGCTGCATGCATGGCCAGGGTGGATTTTTTATTTATTTTTCATGCACAAGCCTCACTGAGCATGCATGAAGGACTTTCTATATGCTCCCATACCCTGAAGGTGCATCTGCAGAAAAAATGAACTTCTTCCTCTATTTGGACCTTTAGGCAGAAAGACCAAGTTCAATCAGGTCATATTACTACACCACAGTGTGCATTGGTGCCTCCGTTCTCTTCCGTTCTCTAGTATATCCCAAAAGTGAGATGAAAAGGAAAATGTATCATAAATGCAATTTATTTGCTCCAGACATCCAAAGATAAGTTTCAAACATACATTTTATATAGAATAAATATAGATTTACGTGCAGAAACCAACACCAGACAAGCACCAGACATGATTGCTGGAACAACGAGCTTTTTTGAAGGTTTGAACTATCCTACATCAAGCATAATAATAATAATCATAACAATAAAATTGTAACTGTTGCGGCCACTTTGAACCCTCAACTTTGAATTCACCATCAATTTTGCTTCACAAGGTAAACTGTCTTAAATGGCTTGTTTTCTCTGATTACATATACTGTTTGGGATAATATGAACGTAAGGGTGACTATATGGGTGTAATTTCATTTCTAGAAAGCTTTAATAGTATTAAAAACATATTTAGAAGACTGTAAACTGGTTTTCTAGGGCATAAATCTAAATAAAAATATCTGAAACCAATTAATCACAATAAACGAGTAATTATTGGACAAAACCGAGACAGTGTACGTAAACAAGGATAAAGTTTTTGCAAAAATTAGTGCCGAATATAGACTCATAAAAAACTGGGGCATTTTGTAATGAAAAGCACTAAAAACAGTGTAGGTAAAGATATGCTCAATTGGCGTCAGTGGATAGATCCAACTATCGACACCAACGTTAGTGTCACGATCGGTGTTTTGTATTTGTGACAGTTTTGGTTTCGTTCTATTTGGTTTTCCTGTGTTGTTATTTTCCTAGTTTCACATGTTTTCCTTGCCTTCTAGTTTTTTCTCCTTTGTTATTTACGCGCACCTGTTTCTCGTTTGTGTTCCATGGTATTTATGTTCAGGTGTGTGCGCCAGTCCTTTGTCAGTTCATTGTTGCTTTTTCCACATCACGTATCGCTCCTATGTTCCTGCCGCTGTTTCGCAGCATCTTTATTAAAGATTCCTCCAACTTACCTCCTTGGAATCCAGCTCTCTGCATCCTCGGGGTCGTTACACCATGCCGCGACAAGATCGTAACAGTTAGTATCTGTTTGATGCGATCATGATGAGACTAAAAAGTTAATTTTTATACATATGTTCTTTATTTTGCAGTTATTATTGTTACATGCTGATTTAGTTAGATTTACAGTATATATTGTTTACCAACTCAGGGAATAAGGCATTGGACACAGGAGGGGTTTAGGGCAAAAAACCAAAGCAAATGACTGAGAGGTATTAATTTTTGCTGTTTGTTTAATTTTAGGTTATGAGTATTCCCGGGGACCGATTGAAAGTAAGCTGCAGGCTGCAAATGGCCCCTGGGCAGCACTTTATAGCCACCCCTGACTTATACAATCAATGACCACATCATTGAGTCCACCTGTCTAATGGCATCCAATAAAATGACTTAATCACAACCTATGTTGTTACAAACACAATGTTCAATAGTGACCTATAATCAGTGGATCTGTGCACATTCAAAAATTCAAATTCACAGATTTATTGGCAAAATGTCCAAAACTGGCAGTTTTTTTAAACCCTGCATGTTTGCTGTAGTTATGATATAAAAATATGATTTTTTTTCCTCAGGAACAATCTTCTATAGTCTTTCATGAGGCCTGAAGGCACCACAGCATAGTTTGAATCATCCAGTCAGCTGTCACATGTCGCATTACACAATATCTATCATAGTTGATCACTGTTTCTTGGCTGGGGTTTATAAAATACCCAAAACATTCAAACTATATGAACATTTCCTATAAGACGCTGACATGAATAAAGAGTCCTGGTATACATGATGGACAGAATATGTATGAAAATGTGTGTGTTTGGTACAAGTTGGACTTGAGGGACAGATGTTTCCACTAAGTGATGCACGGATTGTGAAGGCTGAGCAAAATAAAGCAAATTACCAGAAATCTCAATCTGAAAGAGAGACCGTAAAATCCCAGTATTAAGTAGCCCAAAAGGGACAACACCGCTGCAGTATAGTAATGACATGTTTTCAGCCTCACACTGCATACATCAAGTTGGCTTGACTTGTTTAGTTATTAGCATCTAGCTGGTCACCTCTTTGCCGGGCATTGACTCATAATGACGTGTTGAATAGTAGCACCAAGACAGCTGAGGAGCAAAGTTCATTCGCAGCTAAGACATCAGCAGATTCTTGTTTGTGGCACTGTGTCTTGTAATGACCACATTCAGTCTCTGTGTTGTGTAGGATTATGTACAACTGAGTGATGTTTTGTCATTAACGTGCATAACATTGGAGAATTTTTTTTTTTTTCACGCAACAAACCAGGGAGCGCAGTCACACTCTCAGAGCATGCTGAGCCAGCAAAACACTCGCTTTGTTTCCGCTGCAAATGTCACCTTTTCACTTTCCCTTAGCTTTGTTTTTTCCAAGGGCAAAGAAGCAATAAGGCAAAAGAAGAGAAAACAAAATCACAGATCCATGAAGTAAATTTGACCTTTAAGTGCAATCGTTGTTAAATTTCTTATTTTCATGAGTTAATTACTAAATTTGTTAATGTGATGGTTTTATTTTACCAAAATGTAAACAAAATATTAACATTAGGTTTCAGAAAGTAAATTACACCCCTATTAGGTCATGGTGCTGTGATTGCCCCGACTAACAACCTATGAGAAGTCAAATACACCTGCAAACGAGAAATGGAGGAAGTTTTCACAAAAGCAGATGCTTCTAATCGGACTTATGTCTTAGCTATGGACGTGTGTGCGTCTTGCATTGGTAAGTTAGCCAGTTTGGTTTGTTTGTTTGTGTTTATTGAGTTTTTGTTTACGAGGATGTAATTCATACTTGTTAAACCTTCCGTTTTCACCTGAGAGGGAAAACTACCTGATTTTGCCCGCCCTTCCCGATGCCCGCCCGTTCGAATATTTCCCGTATATCTTTAATATACGCAGGTAAATATTATAAAACTACATTTCAAATTCACTTCAACTGAATGCGGTTCAGGTCCTATTCAATTCAATTCAAATTCATTTGTATAGCGCCAAGTCACAACAGCAGTCATCCGTATCAGCACAGCTTCCGGTCCGCTCGGCAACACTCGGACAACATAGGCGTAACACATCCGGTGACGGGTATAGTCAGGCCTTCAAAACAAAGTCAGCCTACTAGTTTCCTTTAGTTTCCATATTGTTGAAAAGATGTACACCTTTTTTGACACCAGGGCAGCAGCAAGATGTGTGTAAATATGTTGTTGTACCTAAAACACAACAATAATAGCTTTGCTTTCATGGATGACTAACGAAATTAAAAAATATTCACATGTGATAGGATGAAATCAGCGAGTATATACAATTTGAAATACAAAATGATTAATGAAATATCAAAAGCCAATTAATTGGATAAATGGTTAATTTTTGATTCATCGTTTACTTGTTGCAGTTCTAGCGTGAATGCATTTGTAAAGAGTCACTTTTTCTTCTTTAAAAAAAAAAAAAAGTTTCTCCTTGCTAGTTTTTAGACGAGTATGTGTGTGTGTCCGTGTGCAGTTGAAGGACAGAGACTTGCCGTTAGTTGTTGAAGAAGCAAGCAGGAGCTGACATGATGAATTGGGATGAGGTTGTGTCCTTTTGAAGTGCATCACTTGTTTCTGACTGCTTTGTTATGCACAGCGGCTGCGAGAGGAGCCCCGCTTCCTTTTGCTTCACTTTGCAAGGATAAAGCCGCTGGAATTTTGAAACCTGGTTGTCCGACTCTCAGCGTTTTGAAGGGACGCCCGCGTCACGTTTTCCTTTAACTCGGATCACAGGGGGGAAATTATAATTAATCTGTTAATGACAGTCTGGGCTGTCATAAGCTTGGGGAGTGTATAATAAATTACTGTAATAAAAATTAAGATTGCATGCATCATTGAGGTCTTCGGAGGGTTTGTTTAATGTAGTTACAAAAAATGGTGGCGTCCGGCGTTACACCAGGAGAACGCTAATTTCTGAATGACACTTAACCTGCTGCAGCTCAACCACAGCTGAGGGAGGTTCACGGGGAACCTAATGAGTTTTTCTGCATCCCATTTTGAGAGTCACTCAATTGGATGGCCTGGTTTGTACCCGAAAGGCAAAAATGATAATAGAAACTTTGCCAGCGGAATCTAAGTCCATCCAGTTCACATCTTTGGGTTTTATATGTGGTTGGGCGGGTTGATGTGCTTGCTGTGTGTACTTTAGGATGCATGCACACCTGTAGTCCGTATTTTTTACGTTGTAGCTTGCAGTCAGGTGTTGCATCATATCGAATGCCATTTTTTATATTTTACTCGCAAGTGGGATGAAACCCCTCCTGTTTTGACCATGACCATATTTGACCTCTGCTATACAGTAGTAAACAACAGTTGTGGGAGTTGGATGCCTTGCTCAAGAGCTCATCAGATGTGAGTAGCTGGTAAGAGGAGTCTGAGGATTCTGTTTATTTGTTAACAGGCAACTTCCATGATGATGGAGGCTGATGGAGGCTGACATGCTCAAAGACCAGATAGACACAACAGTGGAGGTTGAACGCAACTGGATGTTTATGTTCATGCTCAAAGACTAGATAGGACAGCTCAAGTCCCATGAGCATAAACTGATGAAGAGGGGAAATGTCTTGTAAGACGGTGGTTCTCAACTGGTTAGCTGCGGGACCCACCATCTCCCCTCAGTGACAAGTGGCGACCCAAACACCTTGTGATTAGCACAGACAAGAATGTGAGGTGCATTCGGGACAGTGGGTTATTACATTACAATTTTTTTTGCACAGGCAAAGACCCATTACCCGCTTTTGGGTCACGCCCCACCAGTTGAGAGTCACTGTTCTAAGACAACCTAACGAGTACAGTTGCCTCCTCATCAGGTCAAACTGAAAGACCAGATAGAACATTTTTTTACATGCAGTCTTCCCTTGCTATTTTTTAAGAAATTAATGAATTAATAAATGATGGCTGTTTTCTGGTAGACTATGGTATTATTATTATTGTATTATTATGAAAACATATTGAAATATAAGTGATATGTAGTATTCTAGGCAACAGAAATGACACAAAATATTAATGAAACCCTACTTTACGTTGCCTTTGCACTGCATGGAATCAAGTGAGCCATATTATGCCAGATATGATACAGTAGAAAAAAGTTATCCTCCCATTCTGTGTGGAAGTGGTAAGTTTTTCCTAATTTGTAAGAAATAAATTTGAGGCTAACTGGTTAACTTGCTAGCTTGCTATCCAGTAGCTGTCACGAGCATAAGAGTTGCACAATGTGATGTAAACAATGAATAATAGGCGTGTAAAGGTGAATAGATATTACATGTCTACAGTGCTCTAATAATATTAAATATCATATTTAGAAAGTCATAAACAGGTTTTCCATGCTCTAACATTAACGTTGTTCAGCATTCACTTCCCAGCAAATTGGCAGATTTTTTTCAGATATAGTTATTTATATTTCATTTCTCCAACAATAGTCATTTTTTCCTGCATAAAAAATCTCATTCACACCAAGTCGATTAGAATTTATTAAAGCGGTCCCACAACAGCCGGACAATCAAGCTAAAGGCTAAACTGTAATTTGGATGCCATCGATCAATATTGTTTCCTTTTAAGGTGGGACTAGGGCTGTCCTATCTAGTCACTGATTCACAGGCGTGTCTTTGTTTTTTCTTTGACTCCTGTGCCAGGAAATGAAAACCTCTCTGACAGTGTCAATCACAACGGAACATCATTACCTTTTGTCAAGTTACTTTTTTTACACCAGGTTTTTATTGGCTGTCATTGGCTTGCGCTGGTGTACCTTACGCTGTGGCTGTTTGGAAGGCCTAACGTCCGGACAAATGTTCTGAAAAATACTCAAAAGTGTCAAAGGCTGCGTTGTTCACTTGTTGTTCCGGTTTCTCTTAACTGAAACATGAAGGGAGGCATGACGTAGTTTGGCCATTACTTCCTCTTCCACTGTGGTGCGGTAGGCAAGACTCGATCCCCACAGGAGCAAACAAAGCCAAAGTCTTGAGGCATGTAAAATGACAAGACGGAGCGAGCATCTTAACGAACATGCAGGTTAATCTTTGACAAGCACAGGTTGGCTGAGCCGTTTCCTGTCTGGTCTCCATGGCTGTCAAACTTCCAGGCCCCCCTTATGGAGCAGACGAGGAACCTTATCTTTTGGCTGTTGTTTAGGACACAGGGGGCCTCGTTTGGGGTGGAGCCTGCTATACGCTGCTATATTGTACTTGTAGCCTGACACCAGTTGACACGGAATAGTGGGCCAGGTCACCTTACAAAAACATCTCTCTCGCTCTCTCCGGGTGAACAATGACAGACAGATAGATATTTTGTTGACAGACAGCCCACAGTGCTCCAAATGACTCCGAGCTCACAGAGGAAGATTTAGTCGTGAACTTTAAAGTGACAACATCCTTCCTGTCCCGCTGTTCAAATTAGCAAGAGTCTCATTATGGCGGCCCGCGTGCCAGGCAGACAGAATCAGAACAAGTCAGGTATCAAGAAGAGAATCAAAACTGTGAGATGGAAGACTCCAATGATCATCTTGGACGAGATGTGTCTTACATTACGCATCATCCATAAAAGACTTGTGGCCCAAAAGCAGCACCGATCATTTGATTGTCCAAATGAAATGAAACACAATATGGAAGTTGGGCTACATCTTGGCAGTGATTATTGGAAGACAAGGCGTTAGTGTTACTTACAGGTCAACTGGTGTGCTGTGCAAAAATGCAATGTACTGCTGCACTATTATGACTAAACTCCAATTAAATATAGATGGAAACACATTAAGAGCACACGAAAACGTAATGAAAATAAACTAAAATTGAAAAGTGCTCAGGGTTTCTGCTACATGTAATTGACCGTGCCAGTGCGGTACTACAAAATAAAAGCTGCCACACTTAAAAAATTAGTTGTTTTTTTAAAACTTGAATACAGTTGTACGAATGGTGATTTATGCTATATATATATGTAGCTTATTATTTAACAACAATTAGTTTCTCATAAAAATACTGTCACAAGCATGCACCATGCACAGGCGGTCTGCCTTGCTGGTACTTGCGCATGTGTGGCCAGATACGCGACATGCCTTGTGTCGACTTTGACTTTGTTTCTTATTATCGGGAGAATGATCAACAGGCTGTACAATGTGTAGTCAACTGACTACAGCTTGTCAGATATTAAGCCGATTAAAACTATACCTATTCAAACAGGCTTTTGACACAGTCTGTGTTTTAGAATGATGTTGTCTGTGCTGTTGTATGTACGCACCTTATTTCTGTTGTTATGTGTCATTTGATGGATTGTGTAAAATGCTTTTCAAAGGATTTAGCTGTTGGGAAGGTGCTATACAAAGAAACATTGATTGATTGACAGATTGAAGCCAATACAGTAGTGTTCAAAATGATAGCATTGCAATGTGACTAACCAGATGAATCACTGTTATTAGTATATTTTTACTGCTCGGTGCAGTAGATTCTCAGTAAAAAAAAACAAGACCCAGCATTCATGATATGCATGCTCTTAAGGTCGTGCAATTGGGCAGTTAATTAAAAGGGCTGTGTTGGGAAAAAAAGCAGTGTGGCATTCAATCAGTGGACAATTTTGTGAAAAAACAGGTGTGAATCAGGTGGCCCCATTTAAGGATGAATCCAAACACTTGTTGAACATGCATTTCTCTTTGAAAGTCTGAGGAAAATGGGTTGTTCAAGACATTGGTCACAAGAACAGCATACATTGATTAAAAAGTTGATTGGAGAGGGGAAAAATTATGAAGAGGTGCAAAAATATTTTGGTTGTTGAGCTAAAATGATATCCAATGCATTCAAGAGGAGAGCAAAATCAGAGACACGTAGGAGAAAACGAAAGACAAGACTTTCAAAATGGATCAAAGAATAACAGTAATGGCAAAGGCTCAGCCAATGATCCAGGATGATCAAAGACCGACTGGAGTTACCTGTAAGTACTGTGACAGATTGTGCGAAGCTAATTTACTTGTAAGAATCCTTTGCAAAGTCATTCTGTTAAACATAGGCATGTGCAGGGTACAATTTGCGAATGAACACAAAACCTTAAGGTAAATGGAGTAACATTTTGATGACTGATGAAAGTAAAATTGTTCTTTTGGGTCCAAGGGCCACAAACAGTTTGTGAGATGACCCCCAAAACTCTGAATTTAAGCCACAGTACACAGTGAAGACAGTGAAGCGTGGTGGTTCAAAGTATCATGAGATGGGCATGTTTCTCCTACTGTGGTGTTGGGGCCTATTTATTGCAGACCATGGATCATGCATATCATAAATGCTGGGTCTTGTTTGTTTTCTGAGATTCTACTGCACCTGCTGGTAATTTGTTTGCCATGTAGCAATAAAAAGACAGTTGTCCTGCTATCACAGGAGTCTCCAACAGGTAGCTCATGTGCTAGCACTAGCTCACCAGCTGAGTTGACTGGTTCACCAAAGAATATTTGCTTCACCTCTTACAGTACACATACATGGCGCCCGTATTTAATGACAAATGAGCACACTGAGTGAAGACGTGCTTTCTAAATAAAGTGCAATTGAAATGTTGGCAGTCACGTAAAACACATAGATCACTGATATATACAACACAGCGGCGGCAGTCCGCCCTCCCGTGCAGCCCACCATCATAGCTTCAGAAAATCTTAAGGGAAAACGGGACATCACGTTCAATGAAGACGGACGGCCTGATAATAGCTTGGCACAGATTCAAAGGTTTGCACTATTTTGGGTGCCGCTAGGAATTCTTGGCCACACTAGGACCTAACTGACCCATTAAACGCTCTTTTTGTACTATTTGACTTTAATTTGAATTTAGTTTTGACGAATAGTTTTTCCGTAATACTAATTCATGGAAGAAAAAAAAACTGTTTGGGGCTTGGATCAAACCCACTCCCGCTGCAGCTTTACCATTGCATTACAGGAATGTGTTACAGTTTGGCAGGTAAGAATCCCGGACGGGGAGCCACGCCACACAGTAGAGTGAAATAATGTCTTTTAATGCACACAAAAAATGTTGGACAGTTTCTTATATTTGGAGTGAACACAAGGCCGTGTTGGAGAGAGCGGTCAACCACCCAGCCAGGCGTCCAGCGAGGCCAGAGCGGTCTCTTAAGTGAAATCAACTTCCTTTTCCTCATATGCCTTCTGCAGAGGTGGTCCCAATGATCAGGAAACTTCCTGTTAAGTGTTTGTTGGCGTATTTGTCTGATCTAGTTTCAAACAGTCCCGGCTAGGCTGTTGGCAGGCTAAGCCAAGAGACAGGAAGATGAAAGTGGAGTGGATAAGAAGGACAAACAAGCCAAAAACATACCACTTCCACACGTAATGAGAGGAGAACCTTTTTTTTCAACTCAATCAAGCCATGGCATGTCGGCTCATCTCAGTAGCTGAGGCGCTTAGTAGCCAGTCTCCATGCAGTGTGAAAGGTAATGTAATCATAACGTCACATTTCATAACATTACTGATGCCTGGCGACCAGAATACTACATATAACTTGTCTTTCAATATTTTTTTTACTAATAACAGGCCATAGTCAACCAGGCAACAGCGATCATTTACTGTCTTAATTAGAATGCCACTGCAATTAAAAAAAATTATTTGAAAAACTGCAAAATAGACAGGGACAATTACAGTATATGTGTGAAATAAACTTTGTTCTAAGTGAAAAGCCTTGTGATCCCTCTGCTATGAACAAGTGGAAAATATTCCATTCCTAACAGTGGGCTTTTATGTGTAAAAACAGTCATTAGTCGGAATATTGTTGTATCGTTTGAGTTCAGTTTTGAAAGTTTCCGCAAAGAACACGAGAGACAAACATTCAGTATACATAGTAGACTAAAGTAGAGTTGCACTACCCCAATGGAGCGTTCACTTTCTTATATTTAGGGAAAATATAATCATTCTTTTTAATTACTGCTCCTAGGCACTCTATTAAAATTGTAATTCACCTCATCCACCTCGATTGATCTGTTCACAGTGGGTGGCTGTGGTGAAATGCACTGTATAATATTCATGCTGGCCCGCCCTGGTTGTGCTGCGTGTCAGAAGGCATCTCGCAGCGAATCCCTCACCCACCTTGGAGCGCAGCCTATGGAACTGATGAGGTGAAGAGCATTGGTCTGCAGCTCCATGCTAGTAATCACGGGACTGAAGAAACACATACATCATCTGCCACACAGGTTGGCATGGCAAGAGGAAGGCCTTCACGTCACGTAAGACGTTGGACAAATGACGGCCGTACACGTGTTTGTCTCCTCGCAGATGGCGGTGCATCTTCAGTTGAGAAGGAGGGGGGAAAAAAGCTGAGCCTGGCACTTCCTCCCCTCCCCCAGTCGCCGCCTCTTCTTCTTCCTCGCTCCCTCCATCAGTCTTTTTCCAGCATGTCTCTCGCTTTGCTTCACCCCTGCAGGAGGTTTGATATTGGCAACACAGTTAGCGCCCCTCCACGGAAATAACAGTGGAAAAGATGACATAAATTATTTGCCAATTGTTTGACACATGCAGGGCATTGTCCTTGCCATAATCATCAGCACTCTGTCACCTGAAGCTACGAGTGCTGCCACTGCAGCTTAGTGTCTCGTTGTTGAGCCTCTGAGGTGTTGCATGGCTCCTGCTGTCCTCACGGGAAAGCATAGACATGAATGATCAAATGTAGAATCTTCACATATGCATGCCCTCATACTGAGCTCTTTGCAAACAATGCTGTCTCATTTTTGACAGCAGTCAATCACAATACATTATCTTCTAACTAGACATGTTCGATATTGGCCTTTTTATTTAAAAAACCCCTGATATACAGATATCGCCCAGCACTTCATTACAGATACTGATATGGGGCAGCTGCTCTTCCCTTAAACATAGTGTCAGGTCTAATTTGTGTAATAAATGAAGACAGGATGCATTTTCACTAATTAACACTGACAAATACTGCAATACAGTATATTGCTCCCTCACTATGTATTGTGAGACGTGGCGTTAGATTGCATGATTGCATAATTACATAATCTTTCACAATGCATGGAGACCGGCTACAGAGCCAGTAGATCTGAGCCGACATGCCATGGCTGCGACGGGCATACCATGGCATGGAAAAAAAAGGTTCTTTTCTTATTCCGTGTGTAAGTGGTACATTTTTGGCTTCTTTTTCCTTCTTCCCCAATCTGTTCGAAACACTTTCTTAAGCGTCTAATCAGTTGAATTGCAGAGGCTAACTAGTTAGCTTACTAGCTTGCGACGGCCATTTGTCCCTGTATCTATCCTGTCCTGCTCAATGTGATAAATGTAAATAACTACTATTTACATTTACTACTACTACTGAGTACAAGTAACTATTGGGGTGTTATTTCACGTGTACAGAGCTCTAATAACAATAAAACCTGTATTTAGAAAGTCTTCCATTCATTGATATTGAATAACTTTGAATTGTGGAAACGCTTATCAAGTGTGATGAGTTTGGTGTTGTTTGTAAGATGACACTGACAGTCAGACTGTTAAATTCAGTAATGACCTCTGATTGTATATTAATGCAGGTCCAGAGGGGTGGTGAATGAATTTGGGTTATTTTTTAATGATGGCATCATTGTCATGATGACAATAAAATACCCTTTGTCACAGCATGTCCACCATGTTTGGGTAGTGTACAAACCTTTTTTGTGCGGTGGGTATTGTACTTATTTTCCTTGAAACATAATCAAAAGGGGGAACATAATAGGTGCTTACGCTTTTGTTTGGGGTTTTTTGATAGACAGAAAAAAATGTCTTTCACCCCATGTTGATAAGAATTTAAGGACATAGGTGAGGTTGTAGCGCTAGCCTGACAACCAGGCCAAAGGCTAGACTGTGACTTTGATTCAAGCTGTTCATTTATCATCTTACATTATCTTTTTCATTAGAGGTGAGTACTTATATACTTTATATTTTAATTGCATTTAATCAGTGTGTGACACATATTTAGGGTTGAAAACTGAATTGTGAAAAAAACAGTCACTTTTATTGAAGATATTTATCTGAAAATGAAGGAGAATGTCGGTGTCAAGCTAGTAGCAAGCGGGAAGGGGAGAAGTGAGCCGTGCGTCAAAAACAGACATTTTTATGACCTTATCAATTACTTTGTGGGTAGGCTAGGAAGGGAACTCCTGCAAAAAGTAGGGCTCTACTGTATATCAATACATCATGTTAATAAAAATTCATTCAAAATTTCTGTTGCCTTTGCTTATATCTATTTTGACATTAGTTATTTTCACTACACAATACAAAACAGAGATACAGTATGTGTGTGTGACCTGTACTGTCATTTAAGTATTAATAATTGTCTCTCTTATTGTACACAATCAGATAACAACTAAACTCAACTGTCACATTTACTTTTAGCACGACGCGAGCTGGAAACATAGAAATGCTTTCTGTTTTGTGTCCCCAGATGAGGATGTTCTTTTCTGCACTCTCAATTGCATTAATAAGAGAGAGGGAAAACAATGTTTATCTGTTTTGTTTATATGTGGAAGCTCTTCAAGCTCATTTCCATCATCTCATTTATGGTCTGTTATTAAACTGCAGCAGATGATGCATTACGGCGCATATGTTGCAACGCTAGATGTGACACATTGAATGCTACACTTATGGCGCATGGATATGAGACGTAGAGCTGAATCAATACTTGATTCATTTTGAATGATGCGCAGCCCAGGCAGAAACGTACAACAGCAAGCAAAAATCCTCGTGAACGCTTCTCATTATCAATGGGGGAGGTGTTTTGTCTCCGTGTAATGAGCTGTTATCGTGCTGGGGGTACAGTGCGGAGCAAGCAGAGCCACCCCTATGCGGCTTGTACCATTCCATAATGTCCTTGCCCTTGATCACTTCCCCGCTGCCTTCAATTGCACTGAAACACATTATGAATTAATCACCTCGCCTGGCAATTTCCATAAAGCACACAAAGCACCGTTCCAATGCACTGTGGAGGTGAAGCGGCATTAAATGCCATGGGGAAGTAGGAGTGGATTTGTGATATTTTAGTGGTTTTGTGACAGCATCAGCAGAGCATTTTAGTGAGTGTCAATGTTAATGCACTTCTTGCATTCGTTCATGGCGTGTGCGAAATGTGTTGTTGACAAACCTCCACAGCATTTACGCCGCATCCTAGTCTTACCTGCTGTGTTTATTCTGGCTGTGAAGCGTCACATTTTTTTGCTGCGTTCTGACATTATAACAGATTTGCCCTGCAGTGTTGAGGGAATGTTTGAAGCTATTACATGGGATGGCTGCAGTCCGAGCAATGCATGTAACTGAAGATTGATTGCAGAGTTTCTGATGTGAGAAAATGCAACTTTGGCTGAAATACAATTCATTTGATCGGTTCTGCTGTGTTTTTCCTCAGAATCGATTCAGACAGTAGGACAATCACATAAAAAAAATCTCATAATTCATCTAATTGTCTTGTCAGAGCAACAACATTTTAAGCAAAGGTTTACTTATATATTTTATTGCAATGTATGATTATAGGCCTGTACACTTGCACAGTGCAAGAGCTGTATTGGCAATAACAATATGCTTATTATTGTGGTTGTAGTTTGTGCTAATCTAGAACCTTATTGCATCATATTAGCTCTGCCTCTACTATATTATTTTTTATTTGATAGACCAGGGATGTCCAAAGTCCATACCAACAGTAAAATATGGTGGTGGCAGTGTGATGGTCTGGGGTTGCTTCAGGACCTGGAAGGCTTGCTGTGATAGATGGAAGCATGAATTCTACTGTCTACCAAAAAATCCTGAAGGAGAATGTCCGGCCATCTGTTGGTCAACTCAAGCTAAGGCGATCTTGGGTGCTGCAGCAGGACAATGACCCAAAACACACCAGCAAATCCACCTCTGAATGGCTGAGGAAAAACAAAATGAAGACGTCGGAGTGGCCTAGTNCCATCTTGGGTGCTGCAGCAGGACAATGACCCAAAACACACCAGCAAATCCACCTCTGAATGGCTGAAGAAAAACAAAATGAAGACTTTGGAGTGGCCTAGTCAAAGTCCTGACCTGGATCCCAGTGAGATGCTGTGGTATGACCTTTGACATGACAACTTTAAAATAAAGCTGAATTACAACAATTCTGCAAAGATGAGTGGGCCAAAATTCCTCCAGAGCGCTGTAAAAGACAAGTTATCGCAAACGTTTGATTGCAGTTCTTGCTGCTAAGGGTGCCCAAGCAGTTATTAAGTGCAGGGGCAATTACTTTTTCACACAGGGCTATGTGGATTTGGATTTTTTTCTCCCTAAATAAAAAAAACATTCATTTAAAAACTGCATTTTGTGTTTACTTGCGTTATCTTTGACTAATATTAAAATGTGTTTGATGATCAGAAACATTTTGTGTGACAAACATGCAAAAGAATAAAAAGTCAGGAATGGGGCAAATAGTTTTTCACACCACTGTATATAGTGGTACCGTGGCATACAAGTGTCCCAACTAACGAGTGTTTTTAAGATGCGAGCGGTCTCTCAGCGGTAGCTAAAATTTGGGTTAAGTGCTACTAGTTACGGGCAGGCATAGCCGAGGACAGCTATTCGGGGGGCTTCTGTCACAACATCTAAATAGCGTTAGTGCTCGCTAGCATTAGCAGTGCGCTAGCTGGTCACCGGGGAAGATTTTGAATACACGCATTACATATGTACATTATAGCAATCAATTTACCTTATTTATTAAGTATTGTGCAAAACTATGACAGGAACAACATCAAATTAAAAGCACTAAATGACTGCAGAGCCACCATCCACATGTACAAGCCTGCAGAACTTAGTTTTTCAGAGAGGTGCGCCAAAAGTATGTACATTAGCACTCAATAAGGTCATAAAAACGTACCTTTATGCATATCAGCATTTGGGAGCAAAAAAACAAAAAATACACTAAAGTAATCGTATCTGTTCATCGGGGAAAAAGATGCATTGCAAAGTTAAATGGTGCATTCAAGGACCATCAACAAAGTGGAACGTGCAAAAATCGTATCTATCTATTATTTCAAAATACTGTACGAATGACACCACAATTGGCTCCTTTATTTTCTGATGTAAGATTAACGTCTACATTGACAAGTCATATCAAATTGTATGGTTTGTACATCGTACCTAGTTCTCTGTTTTTAAAATATATCATTTGAATCGTATTTTACCTGATTTAGATGCGATGGGAAACAGTTACCATAAAGTGATTTACATCGCTACTTATTATTGATAAAAACCTATTTTTAGCTGCGATTAATTATGAGTTAACAATGGATGAAAAGCAATCAATCACGATTCAATGTTTTAATTTATTGACAGCCGAATTACATGTGTGATGGATCATCTTTCATTATCATTCGTTAGTGGTGCTTAGCTATATATTTTATGTTAAATGTGTTTAATCTACACGTGAGGCATATTGAAGAGAATGTAATCTAATAATTTCAGCAGTCACTTTTATTGCAAATTTTTATTTGAAATCGGAGGACAATGTCAATAATCAAGCTACCAGGAGGGTTTGGAGAGGAAGGAGCGTTCCGTGTGTCAGAAATATACATTTTATAGGCGTATCCAACGTGGTGGCGTAACGTGAAAAGCACACTTCAATGTGACACTGTACGGTACAATAAAGATTGTTAAATGAACACATCTGAGCCAGAATGAAGCAGTTTGAGACGATACCATTTTGCATTACATTGTGAACTGTACTTAATAATGATTGAATTAATGATAACAATACAATTAAACAGTGGCGGGCCTGAAGGGAAATTATGTAGTGCTCCAACAGTGTAATGGACGTCAAGCTCGCAAAGCTTCCAATTGAGTTTGGCACTGCATGTGCATTAACAACACAACTGCAGTTTTTCTCCCACTGCTTTCCTAAATGTCTCTGTTTGCGTTTGTCACATTGCAATGTATCACGTAGAGGGGGGTGATGGGAAACCCTCCAAGACTTGAATGGCAGCCAGTAGGCACGAGCCCGGCAGACGTCCATTGGCGCTGCCGCTCCACAGTACACTTAAACACATGCTGACACCCAAGAGGCGGAGACATAGCACCTGAATCCTGGAAAAAAATAGCTTGGAAAGTAAGGGAGAGAGGAAATTGTTTAATGAAGATGGATCACAGTGATGGCTTTGCATTTCATTTCTTAACAGCGGGCATACGGCTTTATTACAGCCAGTCTTCACCTTTGTCCTCCCAGACGAGACACTCGGGAGGCTGCAGTGCTCTCACTCTGCACGCCTTTTTCTGGCATTGTGCATGCGTTGGATATGAAAATACAAAAATAAACACAAATTCACATTGTAGAACCCACAATGTTGGCTGGTCTAAGGGGAAATGTTAACAATTTAGTCCAGCTCCATCTGCTCACATTCTGCCTCCTTTGTATGGCTGCTGCTAGGTCTCCAGTGAAATTATGTCCTCTATTGCCCCTGAATGTCATAAACCCTCCACCATTACTGCACCGTCGCTTCCCTGCAGGCTGCATAGGAGGAGAAAGACACTCAACGTTTCTGGGACTCAACCCTCTCCATGAGTAAGATTTAATATAATCAAGCATTTAGCAACATTCAGCATCTCACAAGTTCAGCAACCAATTTATTAAATTCTCTCAATGGACAATACTACAGCAGAGATGTTTGATATTGGCTTTTTTACAGACATTTCACTTCTGATACCGATACCAACCAATACCAAAATACAGTATGCAGCAACCTGTGCCTTAAACTAGCAGCAAAAGATCACTATCAATCCAGACTACACCTTATCTGATAAAAATTATTGACAGAAAAAACGATACCGATATGAGCTGATATCACATTTTTCTGCCCTAATCAGCCAGTATTATTGGCTCATTGGCTCAACTGCATCATAAGGACTAGACAGGTATCAAAATAACACTTACACACTAACATACACTAAAAACTATATCCATATGTACAAACCGCAAGGCATTCTGGGTAACCTTATGAAATAACCAATTTTAATAATGGTAACCATTTGGGTAACCAATGAAATATATATGTATTTCATGAATTGATTGATACACATTAATACACAAATTTACAAAATTGCATTTTCATTTTGTCACGGACTGGGAGGAAGTTTTTTACTGCATTAAAATATTGCATACATTAAATTAAATATCAAAATTGCATGAAATAGGGACATATAATTAGATCACTAATACCAAAGAGGAAGATGACTAAAATAGTCATCTTAACAGTTAAATTGTTAGTATAATATTCCATCCATCTTCTATGCCACTTATCCTCACTTGCGTCGCGGGGGTATGCTGGAGCCTATCCCAGCTGACTTCAGGCAAGAGGCAGGCCCAGCTGACTTCAGGCAAGAGGCAGGGGACACTTTGGACTGGTAATATAATATTAATATTCCATATTTTAAGAAACAAAACAAAATAAAGTTGAAATATTTGAAAAAAAAAAAAAACAACAGCAAACATGGGGAAAAAAGAGCAAAGAGCGAACTTAATTTTGCCTATGCATATCCCATGTACTGTATAATATAATGATCATAAAGCTGAGTTTCAGTTTTTTTAATAAGAAAAAATATATAGATAACATCTTAGCATATCTACATGTTGGTTTACAAAATATCCGAGTGGCGCTTTCATTGTTCAGTTTGTGGCCCTCATTGGAAAATGTGTGGACACCCTAGCCTTATTGCTTTATTGCCTTAGTACATTAGAACGTTCAAGTTTCCAAAAAGCCATGTCAGTATGGTGACATGCAGTTCAGCAAACCAGCAAGGCATTTGAGAATGTCTTTAGACTGTGCAGATGTAGCCATTGTGGTGTTTAGTGTGTGTACAGTAGACTAATTCATTACCGGCTGCACGGGAACCATGGCAACATACAGGAATGTTCTATGGTGATGTTGATGGCTTCTCCTCAGCCAAATGATAGATGAGACAAAAAGAGATTTGTTCTATCCCCACCAGTATTTTGCCTCCACATAAATGAAGTAGTCCATCTTTGGCTGAACACATGCGATGAGCTCAAGTTGGACTTGTGAAAAAGCATCCATAGGTTTTGTTTTGGGTAACAGGAATGAGCTGAATGAGCAGAATCTACTTTAGAATGATAAATGTCCTGTGACAGAAAGTCAAAGCAAACAATCCAGGTGGAGTCCCGACGATGACTTTCATAACTTGACCGCTAGCTCTGTCAAATATCACCTCTCCTCCAGAAGGAACGTGGAACGTGTTCTTCACAGATGCTTGAAGAAGCCTCGAGTTATGCTGACTGATGCGTATTCAACAACGACTTGAGTTTTGCTGATTCGTAGGCACTCGATGAAGACTCGAAGTTCACACTGACCCGTGCGCACTCGACAAAGACTTGAGTTTTGCTGATTCACGGGCATTCAACAAAGATTTGCATTTCACTGACTCAGAGGCACTCGACTAAGATTTGAGTTTGACTGATTCACGGGTACTTGACAAAGGCTCAGGTTTCATTAACTCATGGGTAAACGACAAAGACATGAGTTTTGCTGATTTACAGATAATTGACAATAGACTTGAGCGTCATTGATTCTTGAGTACTTCAGGAAGACTCGAGTTCCACTGACCCATTAGTACTTGACACAGACTTGATTTTCACTGACTCACGGGTACTTGCCAAAGACTTGAGTTTCACTTACTCACAGGTACTCAATTAAGACTTGGGTTTCACTGCCTGACTGGTACTCGGTGAAGACTCGAGTTTCACTGACTCACTGGTACTTGATGAAGACTCGAGTTTCACTGACTCAGAAATACATGACAAAGACTGGAAAGCACTGACTCACTGGCAGGCCTCGCCAAGCACCAACAGCTCGGCCTCCGAACTTGTTTGACGGTTGTCATCTAGTGACTTGAATTTCCGCTCACTTCAGTGAGTGACTCATAAAAACTCCAGTCAGTCAAAGAAATGAATTTGCATCATGAGCATTAATTACTTATATGAGTCAGTGTGCAGTTGGTTTTGACTTTGTGGATCGTTTCGGAGTGATTCTGTAGATTTCATATCATATAAAACCGGTTTGCGTCTGTGGTTGTAAGTATGACCTGGTTGTTGTTGGATTCAGACATGAAGACACATTTGTGGCACATTTGCACACAATGCAATGGACGTCTGAGATGGAGCATCGTCTGCACCTCCGAACCCTACACCAAAGGTCACTGGTTCAAATGGACAATGACAGGCCCTCAGGCAGCAAATCTGAACCCTCCTCACCTACGAAGGCAGAGCTAAAGAGCAGCTCAGGGTCACCATGAAGCTGAGCAACGCACATTTGGGTCAGTGTTTTTGACCATTGCAACAATTCCATTTAGCCACAATTAACTTTGGTGCACCATTTCAAAACGTATGTAGATAAAGATTGAGGTGAGGCAGCACTGCATATGCTGGGATGTAAAATATAAAATCATTGGAGTTCTGAACTGGCGCTAGTTTTCAACCAGGAGGTAGTCGGGGGCATTTGTCTGATATAACACAGATTTATGAGTCTTCCAGTGCACAGCTCGCTAGTCCTAATTAGGTAGTTACCATCAAATGGGATTTGTATCATCACATTGGTGAGAGTAGCAGGGAATGCTCGCCTCTCCTAACCTTATACATTTGAATTTCAATATTATCAGGGGCATAGAATACTTTAGAGGAATAATTAATGTTGGACTAAATTGAGTCTGAAAAGCCTGCGGTTTACCGTGCCATCGGTGCCATTTGCTGTGGCTGAGGGACGGGGAGGGTCGGCGTGTAATGTCTGTTGCATGAGTAGCGTTGCTTTACGACTTCCATTTTCCCGAGTGCACGCCACCTCGTCGCTTGGTCTTCGCTAATGACGCCTTGCTAATGCTGCACGGCCCAGCGGACGAGTGCAATATAAGTGGAGATAGGGGAGGCAATTGGGTAAAAATTAAAATCAATCGGTTTATTTGTGAATAATTTATACATTTGAGTATTTCAGAAATTAAAGTTTCTTGTAATGGTTGAAGTTAAAAGCTGCAACATGTAATTAACAGAAGAATAAGTGTTATTTCTATAATTATCATAAATAAATATATGGCATCAGGCTGGAAAGGGGGTTAGCGTGTCTGTCTCATCACCAGGATGGATCTCTGCACCTTCGTGACACCGCAAATTTGTGAATTTTTGGTTCAAAAATATAGATTTTTGATATATTTATTTTAACCGCATCATTTCTACATTTTAAAATCAGGATTCAGTACTTACTAACATTTAAGATTCCCTATTAACACATGATTTAATCATATAAAATAAAGGATTGTATTGTAGAGTAACTGTAACAATTACTACAGTTCTAATATTAATCTTTTTTTTTCCCATATTGTATCGCACTTTTAAAATTTGAGGACATTTTATTCCAAAAAATCATTTTGAATCGGCACATGCTGCATCCCAACATGCTTTTTTGGCTGGAATGAAAACAAAAAAATCACCTGATGACTGCTCTGAAGGAACACTTTTACAAGAAGCATTTGGTTATGAAAGTATGGTATAAACACATTTTGGAAGTTATTCCTGATGGTATACTACACAGGAAGGGACAAAACAGCAGGCCATATCTTATTCATATATTGTATTGTAGACACTATGTCACCATAGCAACATTGGAAGCATTGGAAGCGTTATACATGTTATAAAACATATTTTCACAGCAATTATGATAAACGGCTACGAGATTACTAGGTTAGTGGCGTAGAAAATGAATGCATGTTGGCAGGGCAGTGGCGGCGACATACACACTAAAAAGCTTGTTTTACGCTCATCAGAAGCCGATTTAAAACAATAATCAAAGGCTAAGCGACTCCATTGTAATTTTTATTTACCATTCTGTGTTTTGAAGCCAGCCAGTCTTAATCTCCATGTCTTTTCGGCATCAGACGCGGTAGTTTCATCGTCTTTGTTTCGAATATGTACTATTGCATCTCCAGATGTTGCTTCCTTCTCGAAACTGTAAACATCCTCTGTCTGTATCCCGCCATGTGTACGGTAAAATGTATTTTGTAATTTTTTACTATTCCATTCCATTCCATTTTCTTCCGTCCTGGTCGCGGGGGCAGCAGTTTTAGTAGGGAAGTCTAGACTTCCCGGTCTCCGGCGACCTCTTCCAGCTCCATCAGGAGGACACCAAGGCGTTCCCAGGCCAGCTGTGAGACATAGTCCCTCCAGCATGTCCTAGGTCTTCCCGGGGGCCTTCTCCCGACTGGGCATGCCCAAAACACTTCACCAGGGAGGCGCCCGGGAGGCATCCGGACTAGATGCCCGAGCCACCTCAACTGGTTCCTCTCGATGTGAAGGAGCGGCGGCTCTACTCTGAGCTCCTCCCGGATGGCCGAGCTCCTCACCCTATCTCTTAGGGTGAGTCCAGCCACCCTACGGAGGAAACTCATTTCCGCCGCTTGTATCCGCGATCTCATTCTTTCGGTCATGACCCATAACTCATGACCATAGGTGAGGGTGGGAACGTAGATCGATCGGTAAACAGAGAGCTTTGCCTTCCGGCTCAGCTCTCTCTTCACCACGACGGTCCGGTACAGCGACCGCATTACTGCAGATGCTGCACCGATCCGTCTGTCGATCTCACGCTCCAACCTTCCCTCACTCGTGAACAAGAACCCGAGATACTTGAACTCCTCCACCTGAGGCAAGACCTCACTCCCAACCCGGAGGGTACAGTCCACCCGTTTCCGACTGAGAACCATGGCCTCGGATTTGGAGGTGCTGAGTCTCATCCCAGAAGCTTCACACTCAGCTGCAAACCGCTCCAGTAAACGCTGAAGGTCACAGCCTGATGAGGCCATAAGGACCACATCGTCTGCAAATAGCAGAGACGAGATCCTAAGGTCACCAAGCTGGACTCCCTCAACACCTTGACTGCGCCTAGAAATTCTGTCCATGAAGATTATGAACAGAATCGGTGACAAAGGGCAGCCTTGGCGGAGGCCAACGTTCACCGGAAACAAGCTCGACTTACTGCTGGCAATGCGAACCAGGCTCCTGCTTCGATTGTACAAGGACCGAATGGCACGTAGAAGCGGGCCATCAATCCCGTACTCCCGGAGCACCCCCCACAGGACACCACGAGGGACACGGTCGAATGCCTTTTCCAGGTCTACAAAGCACATGTAGACTGGTTGGGCAAACTCCCACATACCCTCGAGTACCCTTGCAAGGGTGTAGAGCTGGTCCAGTGTTCCGCGACCGGGACGAAAACCACATTGCAGCTCCTCTAACCGAGGTTCGACTAACGGTCGTACCCTTCTCTCCAGCACCCTGGAGTAGACTTTCCCAGGAAGGCTGAGGAGTGTGATCCCCCTATAGTTGGAACACACCCTCCGGTCACCCTTTTTAAAAATGGGGACCACCACCCCGGTCTGCCAGTCCAGAGGTACTGTTCCTGACTTCCATGCAATGTTGTAGAGGCGTGTCAACCAACACAGTCCTCCAACATCCAGAGCCTTGAGAAATTCTGAGCGGAACTCGTCTACCCCCGGAGCCTTGCCACTGGGGAGTGATTTGACTACCCCAATTACCTCAGCCACGGTGATAGAACTGTCCACGTACGTATCCTCAGACTCTGCTTCCTCTATGGAAGGCATGTCAGTGGGATTGAGAAGGGCCTCGAAGTATTCCTTCCACCGACCAACTATATCCACAGTCGTGGTCAGCAAGCCCCCGTCCGCACTGTAAACAGTGTGAACTGGGGGCTGCTTCCCCTTTCTGAGGTGTCGGACGGTTTGCCAGAACCTCTTCGAGGCCGACCGAAAGTCGTGCTCCATAGCCTCACCGAACTCCTCCCACACCCGAGTTTTTGCCTCGACCACCGCCGAAGCCGCGTGCCGCTTGGCCTGCCGGTACCTGTCAGCTGCTTCGGGAGTCCCGCAAGCCATCCATGCTCGATAGGACTCCTTTTTCAGCTTGACGGCAGCCCTAACCCCCGGTGTCCACCATCGGGTTCGGGGCTTGCCACCACGACTGGCACCGACCACCTTGCGGCCGCAACCACAACTGGCTGCCTCAGCAATAGAGGCACGGAATACGGCCCATTCGGACTCAATATCCCGGTCCTCCCTCGAAATGCAGGCGAAGCTCTGCCGGAGATGAGAGTTGAAGACTCGACGAACGGGAGATTCTGCCAGACGTTCCCAGCACACCCTCACTACGCGTTTGGGTCTGCCAGGTCTGTCCGGCATCCTTCCCCGCCATCTAATCCAACTCATCACCAGGTGGTGGTCAGTTGACAGCTCAGCCCCTCTCTTCACCCGCGTGTCCAGAACATACGGACGCAGGTCTGATGATACGACCACAAAGTCGATCATAGACCTGCGACCTAGGGTGTCCTGGTGCCAAGTGCACTTATGGACATTCTTATGTTCGAACATGGTGTTTGTTATGGACAAACTGTGATTCGCACAGAAGTCCAGCAACAACACACCACACGAGTTCAGGTCAGGGAGGCCGTTCCTCCCAACCACGCCCCTCCAAGTCACACTGTCATTGCCCACATGGGCGTTGAAGTCTCCCAATAGAACTATGGAGTCACCAGCTGGGGTGCTCTCCAGAACCAACATAGCTCCTAGGATCATTCGGGCACTCAAACCCCTCCATCACGATAAGGTGGTGATTCACGGAGGGGGATTGTCAATTTGTCAATTGATGTCAATTTTTTACTATTGTACACTAATTATATTTAAAAAGTGCTTAAAAATACATGCGCTTTCTTAGCTTTCTCTAGCCACCTGCCTTAAAAAAAAACACATGAATACATACGTTAACACAAAATTTAAGATTTATTTACTAATACTGTTTAGATTTTTTGTGATAAAGCAAAGAAATGTACTTCACCTACATTAGTAAGGATTATTGAACCACCCTGGAAAACGTTACAAGGATTGTTTCAAGTAAATTTTTCGTTTTTTTAAATGTACATGCACCACTATTTAATTTTTACATGTTAATGTCGTTATGCTTCACTGGCAGTGTTTTTCTTGTCAAGTAGTAATTATAATAAGCAGCTCTGTTAGCCTGTTCTTAGGGTTAAACAACAAGAGGAGGTTGGCAATGTTTCTTGTATGCCCTTATTAGCATGCCGTGATGCAAAGCTCGGCCTTTGTCTGTAAAGGCAGCCCACACACACCATGTGTCCAGCACGTTCCCCGCCCAGTCCCTCCTCATTATTGTCCTTCAGTATGTTTTTCATGCCGTCTGCCCTTTTTTTCCCATACCTTCAGCTATTAGCAGCACACATGCTTTTGCACGGGTATGCTGTTTTTCCAAGGTGCACTACAGGGAGGAGAATGGGTTAATGGATGTCCACGCACGGATGAACTGAAGGAGTCATTAGAGCCGAGCCCGCAGTGTGGCGGCGCTATAGACTCTGTCAGTGTTGTGCTTCGGAAGTAAAATAATTGCAGGAAGCGAGGGGACTCGGCTAAATCATGCCAGTCTGGACATGAAGGGCAGCAGACAGAAGCCGGACTATTCAGGCGGGATGTGCACTTCCCGTGCGGCAGCCCCACTGATTCGGCGGGCCCCCTATATCAAAGATGCTGTGTTTATGTTTCGGAATCAATTGATATTGTGCATGATGGATGAGCCGCTGCGAGAGCTGCCCTCTCTATTGGAAGCGAGTCAGAGGTGGCCCGATGTAATGGATAGCTTGTCGGCTTTAAAACTAAATGTGCAACTATCCTGCAACATGAAATATAAAGCCAGCGGAAGGTGTTGTTAGCTGACTGTGTCACGACAGTGAACAAGAGTATGATGAGTGGTGCGACGCCGTCTCCTCTTCAATTGTACTTACTCTCGGAGGCGCCATATTTCATCGTAGTCTCGGAGAGTGTCTTGATGTGAGATTTAGATGTGAAAAGGAGGCGTAAATCCTTTACTCATTCTCCCACACATTACGAATGCAGACACAATCATGCCACCGGTGGATGATTACAAGCGCTGGCTTGCTTTTTATTGGACCTGCTCGCTCGTCTCCAGTCAGATAGTGTGGGAAATAAAAGACAGATAGGTTGCCTAGATTAGATAAAGATGTGTGCGAGAGTGTGTGTCTTGCCAGTGCTAGGATGGCCGTCGTCTGAACGTGCACTTTCATCCTGGTGCTTTTTCTTGCCTCCAGCGATGGGAGTGGATGACCTTTTACTGTCAGCTTCCAACATGACAAATTACAGAGGCTGCATGACCGTGTTTTTGAGGAATGCAAGAGTTCACTGCTTGGTCAGGCCACTGGCAGGGCAAGGGACCCCCAGATTGGAGGCAAATATATGAATTTATCAAAAACGTTATGCCTCTGGAGACACAATCAAGTAATTAATTGGAAACCACTTAGTCCGCAAACTAGCATACATACAACTTCTGTTTTATGTATTCAGACATGCCAACGTGTGTGGATTTTTTTGCATTTTGACCCTTGACTGTGCGTGTACGCTTCGCTGCTCTGCAGGGACTCAGTTTGCTGGTTTCAGTGTCGAGTTTAGTCTCTGTGCATAGCGTGACGCGCACCTCCAAAAAATCACTGAGCTGCAGCAACGCTGACCGTTCAAACTGTGATCGGTCAGCGTATCATACCTTATTTCCTGTGTGTGTGTACACGTCACGCAGAGGCAGTGTAACCTACATCCACGCACGCCTTTTTACATTTTGGATAAACATTTGCCTGTTAATCACATAATAAAGTAATAAAATAAATACCATTTTCAATCACATTGATAAATTCCAGATGCAACAAAACTCCCTTTGTCTCTTTAATTCTTCACTTTTCGGCTACGAGGGAAGCTCACATGCCAAGTAGTCGACGGGAGTTACGTCACACACTCAACCCTGACAAAGAGGTATAAAAACACTGTTCTCCAAAGTGCGTCCCAGGGGCCATTTATAGGCTGGTTTTTAATGCCTGCTGGTACATTGTTGAAAAAAAATGGTTCCAGACCCGACCGTGTATTTTCCTCAAGTAGGATTCCTTTTATAAACGCGATTTTGTAATTATGGCGTAGCCTGTTTAGGATTTTCTTCCATCTCTGTTTAATTTTTTTTCCCCCAAATACAGTTTTTTTTTTTTTTCCATTTTTAGATTTCTGTTTTTCACATTTTACACTTATTTTTATTTTCATCTAGTGTGTGCTTTTTGGGTTAGTGAATAAAATGTTAAATGTTAAATGCAAAAATCACTACATTTATTGATGCAATACATCAATGGATAATTTTGCCCTGTAAGTGAGAAGGGATGTAGCCTGGCTAACTCTGCACATATTGCTACAAAATAATCCCAAAACTGTAATGCCCGTGCTTGTGATTAAGGAAGATGTAGTCACCGATGAAATGCCAACTGCATGTGTACGATTTTTTTAATGACGCGCTTATTTTGTTTACACATGTAGACGACACGGGGCAAATGGCGCTCTTATTTTGAAAGCCTGAAGTATGTTCTGTGTTTGTTGAGAATGTCTCTTTACGGCTAAGATGAGCCGGTTGCAGAAAAAACGTGCTTCTTGTCTTTTTTTTTTAGCTTGTTATGTTATAGGCGCAACAGTAGCCAGTGTTGTTATTATGAGATCATTTAAACTTGCAATAAAAGCCTGTTGTTCCGGCCATCAAGTCTGGTGCTTGTCTCACTGAACAATTACTGGCACCTAGTGTTTTATTTAATTTAGCCATTTGTCTGTTTTAAATATTTCATTTGGGCAAAAAATGCATGCGTTTTGCTTAAATATATATATTTTTGATTCTACGAAGTCCAAGTTGGGGCCAGATGTGCTGGGCTCCGAGTTTTTATTGCATGTTTGTAATCACACTAAAAGTCAACACATTACTGGTGTACGATCCCCAAACGTCGTTTAATCTTCAAACATCATTTGACCACTTGGTGAAATACGCTGTGATATACAGGCCGCCTAAATACAACAAACACTTTATGAAGGACTTTGCAGACTTCTTAGCTGGATTTATGCCAAAGTACGACCATGTTCTGATAATGGGCGATCTGAATATACACGTGTGTTGCCCGAATAATCCGTTGGCCAAGGAGTTTCTTAACCTCATTGACACTTTTAATGTCAAACAGTGTGTGACTGTCCCTAAACACGAACATGGTCATACCCTCGATTTGGTTCTAGTTTTACCATTCTTAAGTTAAATGTTCCTGTTGTGGCACAGTTTGTGCTTACTATTGTAAATTGTTTCAAATGGAATTGTGCCTGTGAGTTTCAAACGTGCTGTGGTGCCGTCGCTCCTTTAACAAACCTGGACTAGACACTTCTGACTTTGCAAATTTCAGACCAATTTCAAAACTTCCTTTCATTTCTAAAATTTTAGAAAAAAACGTTTACAGCCAGCTGAAAGAATACTTAGATGTCCATGATATCCTTGAAGTGTTCCAGTCTGGCTTTAAAGCAAAACATAGCACCGAGACAGCCCTAGTTAGAGTTTTTAATGACATCCTGGTTGCTACGGACTGTGGACATAGTGTCATACTTGTCCTTCTAGACCTAACTGCGGCCTTTGATACAGTGGACCACGAGATCCTCTTGTCTCGACTGCAATATTGCGCCGGCATACAAGGCAGCGCATTGGAATGGCTGAAATTCTACCTCACAGATAGATAGTTCTCTGTTCGTTTTGGTTCTGCTGAGTCCTTTGCCGGCCCTCTTACATGTGGAGTGCCCCAGGGGTCTTGTCTTGGGCCTCCTCTTCTCTCTCTTTATCTCCTCCCTCTCTGATCTATATTTCAGAAGCACAGCATTTGATTACATTTTTATGCAGATGATACGCAAATTTATTACAGTGCAAAACAACTCCCAAGACTTTGTTGAGGAAATTAAAAATTGGATGTCCTTGAATCTTTTATTTTTAAATGATACAAAAACATAAGTCATGGTGTTTGGGCCTTGGGAGGTAAATACCGACTGCTCTGATCTTGGTGCTTTGTCACGTTATGTGAAATCTGTTGTGACCAGTCTAGGTGTGAGACTGGATAATGACTTGAAACTTGATGGTCAGATTAGCACAGATGCTTTTATCAAATTCGTCAACTCGCTAAAGTTAAACCTGTTCCTCCACGGCATCACTTTGCAATTTTAATCCACACTTCCTGGAGTATTGTAATGCTCTTTATGTTGGTCTCAACCAATAATCTCTTGCAGATCTACAACTTGTACCGAACGTGGCCACTCACCTTTTAACTCATATCACACCTATTTTAATGTCTTTGCACTGGCTCCCAGTCTCTTATCGTATTGATTTTAAAATCCTTTTGTTTCTTTATAAATGCTTCCATGGCCTCGTTCCTCAGTATCTTTCTGACCTGATTCAGCCATACTCTCCGGGCCGCTTACTAAGGTCAGCAGATCATTCCTTGCTAGTGGTCCCAAAAATAGCTCCTTTTCAGTCGCTGGTCCAAAATTGTGGGACACACTGCCCCTGTACCTTAGACAGCCGGAATCACTCTCTGTCTTTAAGTCAGCTCTTGAAACGTGTCTGTTTTCTTTGGTTTTTTTATTGAATTGTTGACTCTTATAGTGTACATTATGTTTTGTCTGATTGGATTCTCCTGTCTAGGTCATCACTGTTTCTTGTTATTGTTGTGTACAGCACACTGGTAAACTTTGTTGTTTTTAAAGTGCAATAGAAATAAAGTTGGATTGGATTAATAATAGGACGCAGTCAACCACGAAACAGCGGTAATTTATTAACTCATGAATTTTTGAAAATTCAAAAAATAGGGTGAGGGAGCGATGTTCGAACTGCGAGGTATTGAGGGACAACTATGCCAAAAAAGCAGCAAAAATGGTAAATAAAAAGCAAAAAGCATATAGTAACTAAATACATGACTATTTTACATTAATATAGTTATTAATTAATAGATTAAATTAAAAAAGTTTTAAAAATGCATATTATAATATCACAGTGATTTCTTCTTTCTTTACCTTTATGGAAGTTACTGCGGCAAACGGACTAGTTTGTGTAAAGTTCTCATTGGGGTTTGCCGGATGAACGGGCCTTACAAGATACTGTATTATTGTGCACACAAAGTACGGCCAGACTTGGCGTTGGCTGTGTGTTCCAAGATGGCTGAATAAACAAGCAATGGGTGTGTCTTCTTTATTAATACCACAAAATTCAACGTGCTTGTATGAGAACCAAAAGAAAATTTTGGTGAAACTGTAGCTGTAAACGCTTTGTATACATAATGGTCGGATGACAAGGTGAGGTGATGTAGCAAAGAGGGTAGCAGTGCAATGCGACTAACCAGCTACATGTCATACAAGTTACCAGTAGGTGCAGTAGATTCTCAGGAAACAAGACCCAGCATTCATGATATGCACGCTCTTAAAGGCTGTGCAATTGGCCAATTAGTTGAAAGGGGTGTGTTAAAAAAAATTAACAGTGCCTGCTGACTTAACAAACTCAAAACTATTTTGTACAAACTTTTTTGTTACTAGGATTTGGCAATCCTGTTAATGACTAAACTAATATTTAGTTTTTTATAAGTGCTTCACATCTGTGTGGCATGGACTCTACCAACTTGTGGCACCTTTCAGCTCTTATTCCACTCCAAGATTCTTTAACACCTATTACAACGTTCATTAACATTTCTTGGTTTTGCTTCAGAAAAAGCATTTTTGATGTCACCCACAAGTTCTCCATTGAAATAAGGTCTGGGGATTTGGCTGGCTGCTCAGTAACACCCATTTTGTTACTTTGGAACCAAGATCTTGCTGGTTTACTAGTGTGATTGGGATGATTTGTCTTGTTGAAACATCCATTTCAAGGGCATGTCCTCTTCAGCATAAGGCAACATGACCTCTTCAAGTATTTTGACATATGCAAACTGATCCATGATCCCTGCTATGGGATAAATAGACCCAACACCATAGTGTACTGTGGCTTGAATTCAGAGTTTGGGGGTCGTCTCAAAAACTGTCTGCGGCCCTTGGACCCAAAAAGAACTATTTTACTCTCATCAGTCCACAAAATGTTCTTCCATTTCTCTCCAGTTGATGTGTTCTTTGGCAAACCTTAACCTCTTCTGCACATGTCTTTTGATCATCCTGGATCTGATCATTGGCTGAGCCTTTGCCATTCTGGTTATTCTTCGATTCATTTTGATAGTTGTCTTTCATTTTCTGCCACGTGTCTCTGGTTTTGCTCTCCAGTTTAAGGCATTGGAGATCACGTTTTGCAAAATTGATATCTCATCACTGATTTAATGCCATGCTACTATTTTTTTGAACACACCCTTTCAGCTAATTTCAGAGCGTGCATATCAAGAATGCTGGGTCTTGCTTGTTTTCTGAGAATCCACTGCACCTACTGGTAACTTCTTTGCCATGTAGCAATAAAAATAAACTAAAAACAGTCATCCATCTGGTTAGTCAAGTTACACTGCTATTATTTTGAACACTACTGTATGACACATCTTGGCTGCCGGTCCGCACATGGCCTGCTCTGTGTGATGTCAATGGCCTCCTTAATTGAAGATCAACTGGGCCAAATGCAGCCAGAGCATTGCTTTCTGACCTCACCGGCCTGATCTGTGCCATCCACTCCGCCCGCTCTCTTGCCACCGCATCAGTCAGGCCTGTCAGTTTGCACGAGTAGCCGCTAAGTAATCATTGTGCTGATTACATACCTTCCCGAGGCTTAGCTGCTGTAGTTGCACACATGAGGACGCTTATCGTGTTTCTGCCTCGTCCCGTCTTGAGTCAAGTGTCTCGAGTGGTGCCTCTTCACTACTGAGAGATGAGCGTCTTCTGATTTAAGTGAAAGCTTTTGTTCCTCATGTCAGGGGTGCAGCCATGTGCAAATCATTACATATTTACTTGCAGGGTTCATTCTCACAGATTGCTTCATTTCATATTCCTAATTTGCTCAATGACAGAATTATATTATGCAAATGCTCCTTCTAATGGATGTAGTCCAACACACCAAATATTACTGGCGTGCTAGACTATCCCACAATGCCAAGTAGCCAACAGTTAGTGAGGTGGGAAAATTAAATGGAAAATTGCCCATCGCCCTGTCCTCTTTTATAGAGCAAAGCATTCGCCATAGTGAGAAAAATGATGATTTCATCCCGGGGGGAGGAAGGGAATTTGCAACACTCGTAAACAGCTGTCTGCACACGTAGAAACTCATGTCGCTGACAGTATTAGTCTGTCTTCAGCACACTAATTCTACGAGAATCAATTACACTCAGTACAATAAGCCTCTGCTGTGCCAGGCCGCACATTTTAATTGGCCATATCCTTCATCATAAGCTGCTATGGGAAAGAAAATACAGCCAGAGGTAGTGCATGGTGTGCATTTATACAGTGTAAAAACACTGATGTGCAGAGGAGGTTTGGGAACAAACAGTCATCTGTTTTCTGTTTTACCCAGTGAACAGGAACGGCACAGTCCTGAGTGTGTTTGGGAAAAGAGAAACAAACGCATTTAGCAGAGCTAGCCTCGTGCAGACGGTAGCTACAGCACTGCGGGCTACATGGATTCATGGCCACTCCTTTCAAAATAAACAGCCAATAAAACATCAGGCCCAGGCTCCCTTGATGGTACTTTAACTTTGTTACGCTTTCAACAGTCTTTCATTGAAAACGTGAATATGTATTTCTAGGAGCGACGGCCAACATTTGTAGTTTGTGCATTTTTATGGTTTTATGGCCTCTAACTTCATATCTCATATCTCACCGCGGTGTGTAAAAGACAGCCAGCCCGTGAGCATCTTGTGGGGAGACCTGGCGCCAGTTTGCACTCACCAGCACTCCACTGCCACCTAATCACTCTGTCTTAATTACACTAGCTTGAATTCACTTTACCAGCACTTAGGGCAAGATAGCCGTTTTGATTCATTTTAAACCCAGGATTACACAATAGTCCATAATAAACAACTGCTAATGCAAGTTAAAAAAAATATGGAGGTTGCAAGTAGTTATTGAAAGAACAAAGCCAAGCCCCAAAATATGACACAGTGAACCAATTCTTTCCAACAAGTCAGATGAAAACAGGCATTTTTTCTCCATGTAATAAATTATGTAAATTAAGTGAATCTGTTTCAAACACCCAAAAATATTGACAAAAATGACACTTTATAGACAATAATTACAGCTGTACATGCAGAAAATAATTATAAATGAGGAGTGGATGTAATTTATTGACGGCGTATATTTACCGTACATCATGGCAAGATTTAATTAAATCATTTTTCGCACCTTCTATTTGAAATTATTAGCCCCGTGGCAGGTTACTCACCAATAATACTAAAAAAAAACACAGACTTTGAGTCAACAATGCTTTGTTTGGGAATTGAATTTTGCAGAACGACACATTCCAGGGTGAACAGTTTCCTGCGTGCAATATTGTAAAACAACCAAGACAGTGGTGGAAAACCGGGGCAAAATTTTAGTTTTCAACGAAAACCGAATCATAGGAAAACTGAGGTTTGACTGTACTATGATATTATGTCTGTTCTGAGGCAAAGATGAGCTGGATTTATGCACATAAAATATTATTCTGTTATATCACAGTGGATCCTCACACTTTGTGATTCAGCATTAATGACTCTGCAAATTCTGCGATTTTGGTCAAAAATAATAGTAATAAAAAAACTTCAAAAACAGGCTGTTTTTTTCAACTAAAAACAAAACTCAGTCATCGTATATTGGTATCCATCCTTGGATTTTCTTTCACTTACCTGAAGTTGGGTGCAGGGGCAGCAGCCTGAGCAGAGAGGTCCCCAGCGACTTCATCCAGCTTTTTTCAGCAGATCCCGAGGCGTACCCAGGCTAGATGTAAAGAGTCCGGGGTCTTCCCTGAGGCCTCCTACCAATGGAACATACCCTTAACACCCCAACGGCGAGGCATCCTCACCAGATGCTCAAGCCACCTCATCTGGTTCCTCAGTGCTGAAGAGTAGCGCTTGTGCTCCAAGTTTCTCACGAATGACAGTGCTTAGTTTATCTTTAAACCAAGGTAGGCCGAAACTTTGTGTGTTACATGGAAACCTTCAGAAATGCCTGTTGTATTAATACAAAAGACACACATCCACAATATATGGATACACAGGTCTGTTTTATTTTAGTGTTTCAAACTTTACAGCGTTTGCAGACCCAGTGTCCATCGTCCCTGCATTTGGCACAGGTGAATTTAGGGCATGTTGCACAGGTAAACCTGCTGCGATTCCTGTTGCAGCTCTCTTGCACCTGGCACTGCGTCGTCTGTACACTCCCTGGCACAGCAGCTGCAGCAGCCTACCTCTGTGCCATTATTTGCTTGTGCTGCACGAATCAGCACCGAAGTTCCTCAGCTAGAAACAATCTTCTTTGGTTCGTCCGGCCTGTACATGCCTTGTACAAAATGTAGGCATTCACCGCTGCCAGGTCCAGCATATTGTAAAAAAAATGTTACTGGCCACCTGCGTGTTGCTGCTCTTACGAAATACATCCGCGCCATTTGGTCCAACACGTCTACACCACGCTGTCAAAGCAGAGAGAGCGAGAGAGTCATCTATGTGATTTTTGTTCTATAGTACACATCAGAAAACATTGCAGCACTGGTGTAAAATGATACACACGATCACATACCCTCATGTGGTTACAGTCTGTTATCATGTTGGGTTTGCTCTTTCTGTCTTCACCGATCGTCACATGTTGGTGCATGGAACTTAGAACACACATAATAAATTGTGCATAAATTGTCAAGGAGACAGTGCCACTTCTAAGCACGGAAGTGGAGAATAACTCTTGCTGTGCAGTGTCTTTTACAAATTGAGGACGTTCACAGCGGACTTTATTCACTGTGCCCAGTAGTGTTGTTTTGCGCTGCAGACGTCTGTACGAGAGTGACAGAGAAGTAAAGAAGCGGTCGTGACATTTCTCCCATCGTCCAAAAATGGCTCCATCAAATTCATGACCATGTTCTCTGCCAGCCTCTCTCCCTTCTGACGACTGGGGTCCTTTCCCGAGTAAGGAGATGCTTTGTAGACATATTTGGTCTCCAAATCAGTGGCCATCCAGAACTTGATCTCACATTTGTCTGGCTTGGTTGCGATATAGTGTGTGAATGGGCAACGAACCTTGGTAGGGAACAGTTGTTCATCTATAGTCATGTGTTCTCCTGGAGTGAAACTCTCAGCACAGTTCTTGATGTCGCGTGTCCAGATGTCGGAGATCGCAGCAAATTTGTCTGTTTTCACCCGTTCTGCCCGCGTGTCCTTGTCATCTAATCGAAGGTGTTGCATAATTGAAATGAATCTATCTTGGGGCATTGTCTCTTTGATCACTGGCACCAGAAAGCTTTCCGACCAGCAATCCACAATGGCACCAACGGGACACCTGATTGCTCTTACGAACAGAATTGAAATGAATGCCTTCAGTTCATGAATAGCCAAATTCCAGTGCGGCTCTGTTCTGCGGGCTTGATGGACCGTGCACTCCCTGATAGTCTGCAGCATTCCCACGTCTAACAGGCAAAGGAAGTTTTGGAGCACGCTTGTAATTTTACGCTGTCGGAAGATAAAGAAATAGAGAATGGCAAATTTACACGAACCTCACTCTAAATGGGTTTATATAAATATTATTTGTACTATGCCAATAACAAACCGTAGCAGACTCTGTGGGCCAGCATTACAGTGTTTATGTGTTGTGAAGTGCCAAGGCATTGATTACAGTATCTGACATACTGCCATCCATTGCTTGGACAATTTCCCTCCCATTGAAATGGGTGTGCTACTTGGCTGGCTTTTGAGCTGTCCATGCCATTGAAATACCAACAAAAGCCCCATGCTTACAGTATCAGTCTGTCATCATTTGCCATGTCAATGGAACACTGCCAAAAGTGCCAATTGCCCTCTGACTGCATGAATCGGCAACAGAGTTCCTTGGTTAGAAGCACAATCAGAGGTCTTGTTCAACAGGTTTTCATCTGCCCCTGCGTTTCCACCCATAGTGCCCTCACTCATGCAGTCCCCAATATCTGCTACAGGCACCAATACCTCCCCTCCCCCAGGAGAGATTCAGGAGCTGACCTCACACATATAGACTAACAAACACAGACATCCAATACACCACGGTAGTTTCTATGTGCAATATTTCTCATATGCAATATTAGTTCTTGTCAATTCCTGTCACAACATTGCATGCCTGTCCATAAAGATATATCCACAGTGTTGTACATACATTTATATATCCACTCTGTACACAGAGGTTTGGCCTGCCTTAGATCTGAGCTACTCTGAATAAACAAATGCAAATGTACCAGGCCTGACAGGTAATGGGTCGTTTTCACAACAAAAGCAGGAGGAGAATCGAGGTGAAGAACTGTGAAAATCTCAGCAGTGGTGAATAACACTTTGGGACTTGCACCAGAAAATAAAAATCCCAGTAACTCTAGTGCTAAGCGACAGTCCAGCCACCTTCATGGAAGAAACTTATTTTGGTCGCGTAAGTGGGTAATGATATACACTGCTAATACAGTATCATATCATAATGTTAAAACCCCCCACAGTTTTTATATGTTTATGTCTTATGCTTTGCTGATAATGTTTTTTCCTCAAGCATTGAGATTTCCCACTTTATCCGCCGGTCCTTGAATGCACCATAGTTATGTGCTGAGATGCAAAAGTTTGTTTGGCTAAAAAAAACGGTTTAAAATGTATGTTAGCACTAGTCAATCCGGCCTTTAAACCAAAGTTAATATATGATGGGAAACCAGAACTGGATTTAAAACAGGCAAGCAGTGTGGATTATGTGCCTTGGAGAAACGCCAGCTAACCTATATCAATCATTAGTGTTGTGTAGCTATATATCTTATACTTAAAATGTGTTTATTCAGTGTGTGGGACATATTTAGGCCTTAAACCTGGATTGTGTCGCCGGTGTCACTTTTATTGCAAATGCTGATCTGGAATCGGAGAGAATGCCAACATCAAGCCAGCAGAAGGGTTTCAGGGGGAGTAGAGGATAGTAACAAAGCATGACAATGTTATCAAACTACCGACAATTTAAGATATCAATGTGCATGCATGTTTAGTTTCAACCATGCACCCTTACAAGTCAACGTACATGCTTTCCCTTCGGCATCATCTCACTTTCTGTGAGGTTAATCCTTCTGACCTTTGTGTGAGTCCAATATTTAACCTGTTGTGCATACAAGGGCTTTCAAGAGGATTACCGAGCTCCTTAATAGCGGATTAGCCAAATCCTTGTGTTGTCTGTCCAAAAGTGGATGACACCCGGGGATTAGACGCCCCGCTGTGCTTGAGGTAAGATAAATGAGGAGGCTGAGTTTTAAGTCCATGTTGCGTTACTGAGTTCCAGCTGGATTCAAGAGGCACGGCGGCTTCACAACACGGTGTAAAGCAAAAGGAGAGTGTGTGTGAAGGTGTGAATGATGTCACCTTGGCAGAAACCAAACCATTCCCTTCTACATAATATTTTCCTAAGACAAAACTTGCTGCTAAATAACAAGCTGCTGACAATAGAATGACATGTTCAGTGAGTGTGTGTGGGTTTGCTTGTCCTCCATTAAGACAGCAGTGATGCCAGACTCCCCCTATAGGATGGTAGTAGTACTGCGTGACACTGGGTAAAGCTCCTTGCAGACAGTGTATACGGTATGTATTACATTGGGATCATGTTTTATTGTTCCAGTCATCCATCTGCTAGATAATAAACTTAAAATTAGGGTAATAATTGATGATGCTGTCATGGTATCAGACTGAATCACAATGTGTTCCTATAGTTTCTGAAAATAGCACATGAGAATGTTGTACCTTGCTCTAAGACACCGGGCTTAAACTCCAAGACATTATACAAAACGACAACACTTTTAAAGCAGTTTTTTTGCAGTTTAAATGATTGAAATTGAGAGCGTTTTCAGTATGAGTACGACTGCACACTGACATGATGACAGGCGGGTTTGCATACCTGTCAAGCCTCTCGTTTTCCCTTATTTTGCCCTTCTTTGAAGGCACCTCCTGTTCTAATAGTTTGCTCAGCGGCACTTTTTGCAACATTGACAAAATGCATCCTGTAGGCGGTAAAGTCAGGTTTACATGTAGGAGGATTGTAATGACATTGCACGGCTATATGGCACACTCAATGGTTACATGTTAAATTATTAAGCAGTGCTTCTGAAATAATGGAGCGGGCCCCCAGTGGGGTGGGTGTATTTATAAAATTTCTTCTGTCTTTATTCATACTTGAACGATGCTGGTGCCAGCAACTCGGACAATGGTTTGTTTATTGACACAATAAATCAGGTTACCAATAGTATTTTGGGGAGCGTGGCAGAAAATAATCAAGAACCACTGCCTTTAAGGAACCGTCCAACACCACCGGCACTGTGGTGCCGAATGTTACTTTGTGCAAGTACGTGCACATGCCGGAGCCCAGACCAGAGACTTGGAAACGTGGAACCCAGACGCTCTTCTGTCCGTATCACGTTTTTCATTTGTTTACTTCTTGAGAAACACAAATAAGTCAATTTGTTTGCAGGTCACTGTTGCAGGCTTGTCAAGTGATATTCATGGAATTCAGGCAGTGAGGCAGAGCAGAGACACAAGAAGGCTGACAGCGCTAATGGCTAGAAAGATAAGTGCAAGAATGTGACGCCCGAGAAAGCCAGCCACAGGCACTGAATGAAAGAACGGTTGCAGCACTTAGACCCCTCCCTCACCGTGGGGGTGGCGGGTG
The DNA here is from genome assembly GCA_024372805.1 of Oostethus manadensis. NCBI lineage: Eukaryota > Metazoa > Chordata > Actinopteri > Syngnathiformes > Syngnathidae > Oostethus > Oostethus manadensis. Next base: position 1,911,249 of record QODF01000063.1, read on the forward strand.
AGGACACACTACAATTATTTATCATCAATTACTCCTTTAAAATCCCACTCATGACATTGCATAAACAAATTTGACCTATACGTCTATAAGTGCCTGCTGATACTTGTCTACCCTCTCGTTTTCCCTGGGAAACTCCCATATTTTGCTCTTCTCTCCTGGTGCCCCTGTACGGGTATCACGAGATGCCCAACTCACGAGACGAGACAATGCACAAGAATGTGTCCACGGCACAGTAATTTTAAGAAAAGTACAATGAAAAAATATGACTGGACAAACATAATGTTTTTATTTAATTAGTGTCACAAAACCGGGCATTTTGAAACATTTATTGTTCCACGAATTTATGTTTTTTGAGACCAAATATGCTGTAGTAATATACAGTATAATGATAATATATCACAATAATGCAATATTTCTTTTAATATGTCATCTTTCACTCTAAAAAGTTGTGGAATTGGTGTGTGACATGTATTTTCCCACAGGCAATTTGTAATGTCTAACATTTGCAGCATTTCTTGAAATGCTGGCTTTTCAACTGTCTTAAAGCAGCATTAAAAAGTAATACACTCAATTTTGCGCCCTTTCGTTTGTATTTACTGTACTTTGCCGAATGTTGAGTGGGGAATGTTGAGCGCCTCTGCGCCCCGATGAACACGCAAACAACATTGGCATAATGCAGCTGTAGCCGGTACAGCCAGGCCTTCAACATAAAAGCATGTCAGTAAAATCTGGTGTAAAAACCAAGCAAACGCTATTCAGCTGATTGTTCAATGAGGAAAAGTAAGAATGACAAAAACTACAATGAAAATATATGACTGGTGAAACAAACATTTGTGTTTATTTGTGTCTCAAAACAATGAAGGTGCGTTTGGAAACACAAATTGTCCCACAAATAGACGGCAACATTTTTTTTAAAACCAAACAGATCACTCATGTTATGATAATATAGTAAATAACAAAAAATAATAAATATATATAATAATAATAATAATATACACTGCCTGGCCAAAAAAATAGTCACCACCAAAAAAAAAACCTGTAATATTTGGTTGGAGCGCCTTTAGCTTTGATTGTTTTGATTGTGTCACGCATTCGCTGTGCCATTGTTTTGATAAGCGTCTACAATGTCACAAGATGTATTTCGTCCAGTGTTGCATTCTTTTTTCACCAAGATCTTGCTTTGGTGATGGTAAAGTCTGACCGCTGTGCAAAGCCGTTTCTAGCACATCCCAAAGATTCTCAATGGGGTTAAGGTTTGGGCTCCACGTGTGAAAATGATGTCTCATGCTCTCTGCCACTCTTTCACAATTTCAGCCTGATGAATCCTGACGTTGTCTTCTTGGAATATGCCCGTGCCATCAGGGAAGAAAAACTCCATTGATGGAATAAGCTGCTCAGTCAGTATACAGTATTCAGGTAGTCAGTTGACCTCATTCTTTGAGCACATAGTGTTGCTGAACCTAGACCTGACCCAATGCAGCAACCTCGCACCAATCTGCTTAGTTAAATCAAGGTGGTGACTTTTTTTTTGGGCCATGCAGTGTATTTCCTCTAATATGTCATCTTCCACTCTCTAAAGTTGTGCAATTGGGATTTGTGACATGTATATTCTCACAGGTAATTTGTCCTGTCTAACGTTTGCAGCATTTCTTGAAATGCTGGCTTTTTAACTGTGTTACGTTTGTATTTACTCTGCCAACCAAACGTCTCGAAGTCTTTGCATCCTGACTCTCGGACAAGATTAGCATAACGCATCCTGTAGCTGATAGACCAACATTACCCTTATTTTCTGAAATATTTCCCAATGTTGACAGGTATGCTGCTGTTAGAATTCAGATTTTTCTGCCTTCTTTCTGCGTCTGAGGTGTGTCCAAAATAAACACAATGATCAGACCTCTGAATCCTAGGATCCCTGAGGAAGCTGGGGCAGGGCACGGGTCCAGTGCTGGTGGCCAAGCACTGGGAGGGACAGAGGAAATAGACCTCATTCCGCCACCTACAGGGAATTGCATTCTATCTGTGAGTATGCGCTCGCACACGCCTGCCTGGCGTAAATATTTGCATTGCGTGGGAGATCGCATCGTAAGTACAAAGTCATCCTGACCCAGCATATGAGACATACAGTGGCTAAATAGAGAATCATAACCCACTCCTGGTTAGTGCTCAGCTACAGTTGCACAGACATGGGATCAGTCTGTCATCACATTGTTAAACAAAATGTCATCCAGGCTCTTAGATTGTCATTTTTAGCTGCTCTGTCACAGCCCTGCAAAAAAAAGCTCCACTGACAGATTATTCTCTGTGCCTGTGGCGGTTGTGAGCTACGTACGTCAACCTTTGCCTGAATTGTACTTTGTATGCCGTGCGGGGAAGAGCTTTTTGGTTATTTTTGGGCACGTGAATGTGGCTGCCATCTGCAGCGTGTGACACGGGATCATTCATTCCGCCGTTGTCCATCATCACCTACTGTATGCGAGAGGAAGCCCGGTTTTCTGTTGGGTTTGTGTGCATGCAAGCATTTTCTTCATTAAAAAAAAACATTCCTTCTGGCAATATTGTGCGTGCCTGTTCATTTGGTGGCTGGTCACTTGGGTGCTACACATAGCGGCCATGTTCACACGAGTCATTGTGTAATATTTTATAAATATTAACATCACTATACTAAATCTCACTATACAGATGAACAAGCGCGAGCATAGTGGCCACATATCAGGAGATCTGCGTCTCTCCAGTGGACAGCTCTGTGTGGATTTTGTATGTGGTTTTCTCGGTGCGTGCGTGGGTTTTCTGCGGGTACTCTAGCGTTCTTCCGCATTCCAAAAAATTCTGTACAATAGAAACCGTGTGATCTGTCTCTCAAACCGCCCCTCAGTTTTTGCACATAACAAACTATGGTAAAACCTGGTTTCAGTTTCAAGTTCAGTTTGTACAGTACAGAAAATAGTAAAAAAGTAAACAGATATTATCAGTTGTCAACAACATTTCTGGCCCCTGGGGGGGGCGTGACAGAAAATAACTGAGAACCGCTGCCAAAGGTAGAGCATAGAAATGAAGTAAACAACCTTCTAAATACGTTTTTAACACTATTACAACTGTCTAGACATGAAATAACACTCCTGTAGTCACCTTTACACAGGTTTTGCTTAATATCAGGGGTGTTGCAAGATCTCGGGTCATAGGAGCTTGTGAGATTAAAACGTGACGAGATTTCTTGTTCAGAATAAAAAGTCCCGTGGGCACTAGGACTGAGATGTTAAAAAATGAATGAATCACACAGTAAATGAACTGGATAATTTGCAGGGAGAGTTCACCCTTTGCATTGGTTTCACAACTTGTTACAGTAAAGCGGTAAAACACAACGCGGTGAAAATATACTCCTTCAACCCGAGTCGCACACACGACCACACTAGCACACTAGCGTGAATAGACGCTAAGAGGAAGTTCCACCAACTTCTGCCTGTCTTTATTGTCACTTGTGTGCTTATTTCAGGAGGGGGCCGTTAAAATGAGATTACGCCACGATTGAGCCGTCCGCCGGGGAACTACTTACCCACACAAAAGTTCCTTCCCCTCACCGTGACAGCATTTCAGTCACATTTCTTACAATTTCCCTGGGATTGCACTTTTAACAGTAAATTCAGTTTTTATTGGCCAAATCTGCGGAAATCATAGGACCCTATGCTGTGTATTAATAATACCACATTTTATTGTATTATTATTACAATGTACATTATATGCCAACCGGCAAAAAAGTTTGGGTTTTTGTTTGGCCCTTGAATAAATTAATAGCAAAAATCGATGTACCACAGTAAACAAGACCCAAACAAAGCATCATCTTTTCCATGTGACTACTGCAGACCCTCTAAATCTCAGGTCACGCTGCCCACCTCACACAGATGTCAGGGTGGTAGCTGATCTCAGAGATCAAGACGGAAATTATTTGCATGCTATCATGCAGCGACTCTGTGGAGAATGATCACTGTCATCCCCAAACAATGGCGGTGATTTATGAAATGTGACGATGCCAAGACGCTCGCCGTTATTGATTGGTATTGTTAGCGGCCTTAAAAGAGCCATACATCTTCATCTACTGTAATGACAAACGTGCTCCAAATAAGTTTACCACTCTGTATGAGCCCCAGACTCAAAGCGAACATTTTAGTGTTCTAATGCGCACCACATGGTTACTTTATTACATACTGTGCCATTGTAGTGAGCTTTGTGCATGAATTAGCAAAATAAATGAATATAAACCTCTGACTTGACAAACACATCAATAAAAAGCTATTAGACAGGTGTGCACTTGTCCTACTGTTTATAATATCATAATACACCTTTAAAGCGCGACTTGGTGAAAGAAACAAAGTGTGTGGTTTTAAGGCCTATGCATCTTAGTCAAACATGATTCCTCTTGCAGATGTGTTTATGAAAATGATCTAGTCTCTATTTGTTTTGGGCTGTCACTGACAGGAGGGTGTTGCATCAACATCTTCTCAAGGTTAGCGACGAGGTTCAGATAGATGGCCGCTTTGGCCCGCACTCGTATGTCAATGTTTTGCCCATTAGTGACAGCTCCGAGGCAGTCGGCCACTTAATACCGCTCACGCCGCCCCTACTGTCCCCGAATGCACGGGTCAAAAGTCCAGCCACTTCCTCCAGGGTCTCGTCACGTTCTCACCACATCTTGATTTTCAAAGCTTTGCAGAAAGACGCCACCTGTCAGTTGAGATACCACAAAAAAGCCGCATGATGGAGCGCAGGTTGAGGGCCAGGAGGTCTGGCACTGTGTTTTCCCCCCTCCTGGCTCTCTGGTTAAGAGGTCTGGACAGTGAAGCTCCCATTAAAAGGCAGCGTAGTGGTTTAGATCCCGGTGGCTCCCGTCCAGCTGGTGGAGGAATTGATCTTTGTGGATGCTGATGAAGCTGAAGAGCAATTAGATTGCAAGGTGGCGTAGGGAGGTGAGAGAGCAACCTGCTCGCCTGCCCGGCTGCTGACGGATGGTAAAATAATAGCAGCTGTGTATTAACGAGAAAGTTCACCCGCTTGTAAAGGTGCACCACAAAAATGGTTGCTCCTAATTAAATTCCGATATGACTTGTGATGTAGAGAGATTGTTTTCAATTGTGGCTGGAATGAGTTACTTAGCATACGTGGGTGGTTGCTGTTTAGCATTTCTTACTCCTGCCAAGAAGAAAAAAAAAAAAAATTTAAAAAAAAAATAAAAAATTTTAAAAAATTTATTGTAGAACACCAATACTCATGGCACCAATTAACACGGGAGAGTTAATCATATTATGAGGCTTTAAAGGGAATATCCACTTTCATGCTTCTGTCAGTGAAATGATGCTGAGGTTGGATGCAGTAAAACGTGGTAGTGGTAGACCCAAAATAATGTCACTGGCCATGAGCCGAAGGATCCCATTGGCTGTCCGTCAAGACGCAGGCTCAAATTAAGGCTGTTACTGGTGCTGAGTTCAGCTCATTGACCATTGGATGGCATCTGCAAGAAAAGGTTTTTCAAAAGAAAAAATGTCTTCAATGATCTTAAAACAAAATTACTTGTTTGGAGTTTGCATCAGAGCACCAAACACGGGACAATGAAAATGGAAAAAAGATTTATTCTCTAGAGAAAAAATGTAAGCTTGACAGTCCTGATGGCTTCCAGCGTTACTGGCATGACAAGGAGATCCCACCCGAGATGTTTTCCACACGGCACAGTGGACTTGGCACCACTGTGATCTGGGCTGCTTTTTCCTTCAATGGAACAATGGCGCATCAAGTTGTGCAGGGTCGTCAAACGGTAGCTGGCTACGTGGAGATGTCGCAGGAGGCATCCTTCATGACTGAAGGCCGTCGTCTGTGTGGTAATGACGACAGGACAACGCTGCACTTTACAATGCATGCCTGACAAAGGACTTTAATTTAAAAAAACTGTGTGTTCCCATGATCTAAATCAGATTGAGAACATTGGATGGCTTCTAAACAGTGGATGTCCTTTGTGAAGCCATCTTCACGACCTGGAGCCACATCCCCACTAGGCCCCTGGTAACACTGGCATCAAGCATGCCCAAACCCATTTTTCAGCTGATTAACAAGAACGCTGCAGCTTCTCACTACTGTCTTCATTTTTCAACATTCATTTCTATTTTGAGGGGGATTTTATTTTTTTGAAACGATTGATCTTCTAATGAAAAGCTTATTTCAGTTTAATGGTTGTTTACAATATATTTCTCATATACATTGACTTCGTATGTATTTTAATCAAACAAATGAGAGGAAGACTTTGAAAACGCATCAGAACTCAACGGGGGGGAAATGATCTTGAATATCCTTTGTGATCATAAGTAGGGGATGTATTAGTAACAAAATGATGCCACATAATTTGATAGAAATGAAAATGATCACCCTATAGAGGGGGGAAATCAAAGTCACCCCAAAAATGAAAGTGAAAAAATGATGCAGCAGACTGGTCCATTCTGCCAAAATGACATTGTAGCAACTCCAAATGATTCTCAGTAGTTTGTGTGGCCCCCACGTGCTTGTATGCATGCCTGACAACGTCGGGGCATGCTCCTAATGAGACCATGGTGTCCTGGGGGATCTCTTCCCAGATCTGGACCAGGGCATCACTGAGCTCCTGGACAGTCTGAGGAGCAACCTGTCCTGGACCTAAACATTCTATTGTGTTCTATTGGGTTTAGGTCAGGTGAACATGGGGGCCAGTCAATGGTATAAATTCCTTCATCCTCCAGGAACTGCCTGCATACTCCAGCCACATGAGGTCGGGCATTGTCGTGGATCAGGAGGAACCCAGGTCCCACTGCATCAGCGTAGGTTCTGACAATGGGTCCAAGGATTTCATCCTAATACCTAATAGCAGTCAGGGCGCCATTATCTAACCTGCAGACGTCTGTCCTTCCAGGGATACGCCTCCCCAGACCATCAATGACCCACCACCAAAGCAATCATGCTGAATGATGTTGCAGGCAGCATAACATTCTCCACGGCATCTCCAGACCCTTTCACGTCTGTCGCATGTGCTCATCGATGAAGAGCACAGGGCACCAGCGGCGTAGTTGCAGATTCTGATGGTCCATGGCAAATGCCAATGGAGCTCTACGGTGCTGGGCAGTGAGCACAGGGCCCACTACAGAACGTCGGGCACTCAGGCCACCCTTATGGAGCCTGTTTCTGATTGTTTTGTCAGAAACATTCACACCAGTGGCCTGCTGGGGGTTATTTTGTAGGGTTCTGGCAGTGCTCATCCTGTTCCTCCTTGCACAAAGGAGCAGATACCGATCCTGCTGAGGATTTAAGGACCTTCAACACCCCTGTCCAGGTCTCCTGGAGTAACTACCCTTTCTCCTGGAATCTCCTCCACGCTCTTGAGACTGTGCTGGGAGACTCAGCACAGTAGTGAATATATATTTAGATATATTTTATATATGTTAAATCGTTAGTGGAATTACTACAGGCAAACAGTGTGAATTATGTAGACATGGCTTCTCCAACAGCAAGTCGGGACCACCGAGCCGCTTACTACCGCTAGCCACTTCACAGTGAGGTGGAGACAGCCCCACAACAGACATAAGCACTAACCTGATGACCAGGCTATAGACTGTGAAGCCATTTGACTATAAATCTGTTTAATAAGTGTAGTAGGTATATTGTGATATTGTGGCGGTAGCAAGAATCACTTGGTGTTTGGTCTAAAGCAGAACTCTTTATTTCTCATTGAACATTTTCCATTTATACTCGGGTTTACGCGCCAAAACCTGGAAACAAAACCACGCCCCCCAACCTGACTACCATATGGGTGAGAAGCATGCCCCCTTAGTGTCCGCCCCCCCGAACACCCAGAAGGAAATCCTAGGGAGAAGGTGAAAAACGTATAGGGGGCCTCACAAGCCGCCCACAACGGCTACACCCAGTGGAGAGGGCAAAACTTCCGAGGGGGAAGAAAGACATTCAAACTCATCCCACGAAGGATCAGTCTGCGACCTCGGGGGTCGACCACGGCGAGGAACCGGGGCCGGCAACAACTCTTCACCTGCTACCATGTGTGCCGGCTTAAGCCTATCCAACATAACAAGCTCCCTACGTCCGCTAAAATCAAGCACAAAACCCTTAGGGCCGCGCTCAAGCACCCGAAAGGGGCCATGGTAGGGTGGCTGGAGGGGCGACCGGTGGGCGTTGTGGCGCACAAAAACAAAACGAGCCGACTTAAGTCCTAACGGGACAAAGGACCGCGCAAAACAGTGATGAATTGGCCCGGGGGCCGTGGCGCACTTCGTCCCAAAAGGGCGTGGCTGTGAAACGGAACTCTCCGGTAAAAACTCGCCTGGACTGCGAAGCGGCTGTCCGAGCACCAACTCAGCAGGTGCGGCGTCGAGGTCCTCCTTGGGAGCCGACCGCAATCCCAGCATAACCCAAGGCAAACGATCAACCCATTTGCCGTCAGAGAGCGCACACTCGCACAGTCCATTAGCCTGAGGGTGGTAAGCCGCTGTACGATGTACCTGCACATCTAAGGACGCAGCCAATGCTGACCAGAGCTCCTACACAAACTGGGCCCCCCTGTCCGACATGACATCGGACGGAAAGCCAAAGCGTGCGACCCAAGCCGACAGAAATGCATGGGCCACATCTGTCGAGGTAGTGGAAGACAAAGGAACAGCCTCAGGCCATCTGGTGGTCCGATCTACCATCGTGAGCAGGTGTGTAAACCCTCGCGACAGAGGCAGAGGACCCACTAAGTCCACATGCACGTGGTCAAACCGCCTGTCCGTAATCAGGAATGGCTCAAGAGGAGCCTTTGTGTGCCGGTGGACCATGGCGCGTTGACATGCCACGCATGCAGCCGCCCATTCCCTGACGTTCTTCCGAAGGCCAGGCCAGACAAACTTCTCCCCCGCCAGCTTGACCGACATCCGAACCCCTGGGTGAGAGAGGGAGTGAATCGAATCAAAAACCCGGCAGAGCCAGCCCACCGGTACCACAGGACGGTGGCGGCCAGTGGAAACAGCACAGAGGAGGGTGGGGCCACCTTCTTGCATCACCACATCCTCGAGCTTCAGAGCTGTACCTGCAGATTTAAGGGAGCGAATATCCGGGTCATCGGCTTGGTCCGCAGCCATTCCGGAAAAATCTGTCCCGAGGTGCACAGATGACACAAGTGCACGAGACAGACAGTCAGCAACTGGACTAGCCTTACCAGCCACATGTCGAATGCCCGTCGTGAATTTAGAGATGGCTGCCAAGTGCCGCTGCTGTCGAGCCGACCATGGCTCGGTCACCTTGGACATGGCAAACGTCAGCGGCTTATGATCGACGTAAGCTGTAAAACAGCGGCCCGCTTGCCAGATAAAGCGGCAATAACTCCCAGGCAAACACGCTATACTTCCGCTCATTATCCCTCAGCTTACGACTGAAAAATGCAAGAGGCTGCCAAACCCCCGCCATCTGCTGCTCAACTGCAGCCCGCACGACCATGTCGGATGCGTCTGTCGCCAAAGCCACCGCTGCGGTAGCAATAGCGTGAGCAAGCAACGCAGCCTCTGCGAGGGCGGTCTTTGCCCGCTGGAAGACCTGGACTTGCTCGGGGGTCCAGTCAAGAGAGTCATTGACTTTCTACTGCCGCAAGGCTGCGTAGAGAGGCTGCAGGAGGTGAGCCGCACGAGGAAGGAACCGATTGTAAAAGTTAACCATGCCCAAAAATTCCTGCAGCGCCATAACTGAAACTGGGCGGGGGAACTCTGCCACTGCCTGTACCTTAGAAGGTAAAGGGATTGCGCTTGTGGAGAAATAGGGTGGCCCAAGAAATCTATCACCGGCAGCCCAAACTGACACTTGGCTGGGTTAATTATGAGGCCGTGTTCATTGAGACAGCGAAATACCACTGTGAGGTGTTACAGGTGTTCCTCCGTTGAAGGACTGGCCACTAATATGTCGTCGAGATAGACGAAGACAAAAGTGAGGTCACGCAACACCGAGTCCATCAACCTCTGCAAAGTCTGCGGCGCTTCCTTAAGGCCAAAAGGCATGCGCAAAAATTCAAAAATCCCAAACGGGGTGATTACCGCAGTCTTGGGCACATCTTCGGCCCGCACAGGAACCTGGTGATAAACACGAACCAGGTCAACCTTGGAAAAAATGGTTGCGCCGGCCAGGCGGGCAGAAAAATCCTGAATGTGCGGAATAGGGTAGCGATCGTGGGTGGTGATATTATTAAGGCGGCGGAAATCCCCACACGGCCGCCACGACCCGTCAGCCTTAGGCACCATGTGAAGGGGTGAGGCCCACGGGCTATCAGACCGTCTCTCCTTGCCCAGACAATCCATTGTAGCAAACTCCTCTCTAGTTGTAGCTAATTTAGCTGCGTCCAAATGTCGTGCGCACGCGAAAACCGGCGGTCCTACCGTAGGGATGAAATGTTCTACCCCGTGCTTAGTATTTGCGGTAGAAAAAACCTGTGTGGTCAAAGCCGGGAAATCCGCTAGCAGACGCAGAAAAACGTCACCAGACGCCAAAAAAGGGGGGAAGACAACGCCGGGCTTTCCCGCCAAACCGCTGGTGAAAGAAGCACAGGTTCTTCCCTCGCCGTTTCTGAGCCACAACACCCGCCACCACTGTCGGGTCCGTGGTCTCCGTCGCTGTCTGCTGCGGTTCCGCCGTCACACCATGCACCGCGAACCGCCTTGTAGCAAGGAGAACCCGATCAGCCTCCTCAGCCAACCCCCGATAATCACCGGCCGCCAAACAGGGGGAGTTTGGCGGAGTTTGGCGGAGCCAACACCGCTCTCACCAGAGGCGGGAGTTGGCGCAGAAAAATGTGCGGGAAAAGGAGTCCGCCTTCATCCGAACCCAACAGTGACAGCATATTGTCAATCAAATCCACGGCCGCGCAGTCGCCCAATCCTGGCAAGGAGAGCAGCCTGTCCGCCCTCTCCGCGGCTGACAGACTGTACCTCTTGAGAAGAAACTCCTTGAGCGCATCAAAACAGCTGATCGAAAGCAGCAACAACCAGGTAGTACTTGGAGTCGTCTGCCATGATCCCCCTCAAGTGGAACAGCGCCTTGATGTGCCGGAACCAAGAAACCGGGTCGCTGTGCCAGAACCGCGGTAGTTTCGCGGCGGCAGCGACAACTGGAGCTGGAAGTTGAGGCGACATGCTCGAAGAGGAATTACTCGTCTGCTTCGTGAAACGAGTTCAAGCGGGGACACCAATGTGGCGGTAGCAAGAATCACTCGGTGTTTGGTCTCTAGCAGAACTCTTTATTTCTCATCGAACATTCTCCATTTATACTCTCGCGTTTACGCGCCAAAACCCGGAAACAAAACCACGCCCCCCAACCTGACTACCGTCCGGGTGAGAAGCATGCCCCCTAGTGTCCGCCACAATATTACCTGGAGTACCTGGATTAAGTCGTGAGTGAACAATTGCAATTGAATACAGAAGGGAAGAGTTGTGGTGCTGAATATGATCAAATAATAGCAACGGCAGGAGTGTTTGGAGGGCCAGGAAGAAGCAAAAATAGACATCTTTATGGGTGCATCAATTACTCACATTCGCTTCTTAATGAAAAAGTGGGAATCTGCTGTATTATTTCAGCAAATTATGGTTTATCGCGTCAGTGTCACTGATGCTATGTTCTACCCTGACAAAAATCTGTTTCTATGCTTTCCTAGTCTTTGCATCCTTTTGTATTGCAATAACAACGTATCTAGGAAAGCGAGAGCAACACCCCTCAAGTATTATAAATGTTTAGTTTTGCACGTCAACAACCAATAAACATTGTTACTCAAAAGTTAGGAGAGGCTGGTCAGAAACTTTAAGACCGCTGTAGCGTCGGAGTGCATGAAAGTGTGCAGGGATGCATAATGACGTGCCCCATTGGTGTACCTTTCATTGTTAATACGGTCCTAGAAGTCAGACGAAAACAAAACATATGAATCAACTGAGTCTATTCCAGACGCCCCAAAATACTGCTACAGTAATGATACAGTACAAGGCAAACATGTGAGTTTGATACTCAAAATTTGGTATGATGGAAAAATATGGACTACAGATTTGCCAAAACGTTTCAAAAGCAGAGATTTGACTGTATCTGGCTTACAAAAAGCAAGGCCCAAAAAACCAGACAGCCTATGAGGTTTTTTCCTTCCCTGAGTATTTCCTCAACTTGTGGTTCCCAAACAATCCCCCCTCTTGCTCAAAGTGTGTAATCCTGCTGGTCATTTGTTAGCTGCCGCATCTCCCACGTGGAGGCGAGGCCGCTGGCGTAACGTTGGGGTGCACGGGAGGTGAAAGCTTATAGTAGCGTATCAGAGCCGGGGGATTTGCGCTCATTTATCTCCATTTCACCGCACACGGTGTCGAGTAATAAATGCTCAAGTGAAAATGGTGTTTATCACTGGAGTGACAACATCTCCCAGATGCTGCGGCAGAAATCTAGAAAATAGATAAGGCATTTCTCTGTGGAGAATCCAATTAGGGGAGCCTTACATCATGATAATCAAGCGGAGGTGGACTGCTTCATTTAGGCTGTTGGATAACGGCGCAGCGGGAGGTCCGGTTGGGGAGATCAGGGTTAGTTGGTGTTGGACCTTCTGCATACATCAGCAGCCATCTGTGGGGAGCTTTACCCCCCAGTGGTTGAAGAGGGGAATTACAACACTGTGATACTCTGGGTTCTATCACCAGCCCTGCAAATATGCATTTGCCAGCCCCAAGGAGACGGCCCTACACAAAGTGGCACCATAGGCGAGATTTATTATGGCAGCCCCCACAGTTTGCCATTGCTTTTACCTTTTTTTGCCATCTTTCATTTGGAAGATAACATGTCACCCAATTTACATGCCTACCACGAATGCTTTTGCCATAAAAGACAATTCCTGGAAAATAGGAAATGAGCAATAAAAGTAACAAATTATAAATACAGCAAATAATATCAAACAATTTAAATATATCTGCAAAATCTACATGCAATACTTATATACAACTTTATGCAATTTCAAGGTTCATTGCAATACGTTTTCATGTACAGTATGTCAATGTGTTTCATATACAGTAATAAACAGCATCTTTTATGGCAGTTAAGTGCATTTCTGCATAGTTAGAGCATAGAAAATCAGTTTACAACCTTCCAAATATGTTTTTTAAACCTTGTTAGAGCCCTCTAGACATGAAATAACACCCCTATAGACACCTTTACATTCCCATTACCCAATGTAGTATACATACAAGACATAAGTAATACATAAACACGTGTGTGTTGCTGTAAATGTGAGTAATTGGTGGTGGTGGGGGACAGGAAGTGATGTTGGGGGTTCAGAGTTGAGTTTCAGCTTGGCATGGGTTACGGCCGCAACAGTAGCCTGCGTTATGGATTATTGAGACTGTTGTGAGATCATTCAAACCTGCACTAAAACCCTATTGTTCCGGCAACCAACTTTGGTGCTTGTGTGTCTCACCCAACATTGCAGTAACATGGTGACTGGTGTAGTATGTTACCTATTGTGACATCTTTAAATGCGTCTTTAAATTACTTGTATTTGGATTTTACTTGATTTAGCCAATTTTATTCTTGTAAATGCTTAATTGAGGCAGAAAAAATGAAAATGTGCTATGTTTGCAAATATAGCATGATTGAATATATTTTTGAAAACCCAAATAGAGTGAATCCGAGGAAATTGAAGGGATTACTGTAAATTGAACATGATTTTTTTTTATCACCAATTGTTGGCACCCCCTGGAGGCCAAGGTGCCCTTCCCATTTGCTTATATTGCTAATGACAAAAAGGGATCTTACGGACAAAGTCGACAGACACAACTAGGAAAAAAAACAGTGACAAATTGATCGTGAATCACGTTTATTCTGCATATGCACATACATTGTTTCCTTGCTACTAATGCAGTGTTAATGCATCAACCAGCGACGACGTGCTCTTGTGTTTGCAAGTACAGATGTTCATGCAGCATGCACACAGAGAACAACAGCTGTCTCGGTGGCTTGAGGTGTTGCTTTGCGGTCGAGTGGGAGCACCCCTGGGCCTTTCTGTTCTGGTGTGCTGCTTTCCTGCTGCTCAGCATTTCCTGGGGCCTCCAGAGAAGGGAGTGGGGCAAACTATCACTGTCGTCCTGCAGGTGACACTCATCCCTCCTGTCCGTCGCTTCACCACCACCACGTTTCCAGGTAAAAGAGGGACAGGCCTAACGTTTTTCCTCGCTCTTGATTCTGTCAGATCTGTTACCTCCGCAGCTTGCGGCTGCACAGCAGGAGCACATGTGGCCACAAGGGCAAAGTGGACATTTCTGCACTCAGCAAAGCTCTCTGCTGACATTACAACTTCAACAACGCCCTCTAGGACGAGCTATGTTTAGATCACTCGTTAACATTTTCTTGAGGCAGCGTGAATACGGTAGGATGGATGCATCCGTGTGACTTTTGTCAGTCCTTAGCTCAATTTGAAGTGGTTACAGTGAAAACAAGTGTGTAAGTGAAGATATAGTGCGATGCAGTTATTTATCGTAATCCGATTACATGTCTTATACTACTGTCCGTACCACACACGGTACTGTTCCCGCCTCCACACAAAACATTGTTATGCTTTAAAAAACAACATATTTGCATGTATGGGTGTTGTACAAACATCCTACATGCTGCTGTGCGCAAAGTGGTGCGTTGTTTGTGATGAGCATGCATTCTGACCTTTCACCTCTCCTAACCCAGCTGAAAGTTCACAGGAGGGTCAGAGAGTCCCTGTCCACGCACACACATCATGTTGATAGAAGCGCTCTCCCCACCCCCGTTTCTTTTATGCTGTTTCTCTCTGTCTGTCTCACACACACACGCACACACACGCACACACACACACACACACACACACACATCATGTGAGCATACAGGTTAGGAAAATATTTGTCTGACAGCTTTTTATCTGTACATTTCAAGCCAGGCTGTTGTGTCAATACATAACAAATTGACGTATGATTGATTTAAAAAACAACACGATAAGTGCTTGAAAAAGGTTAGTGAAAAAGTCAAAATGGTTTAACATTGTCATTGTGCTCTTTTGTTGTTATTATTTATTAGCAATTCTATTAAAAATTCAGTCAGTCAAAGTTCCCCCAGCTCCCTCTTTTGCTCCAAATGAAGCAAAAATAGTCACAGTACTTTTGTTAGGTTTCTGTTTATAAATTGATCAATTTTGCTGCTACACTTGATTGTGCCTGGTGATGACATCACCCAGCCCCCCGACTTACTCTGAATTCAACCAAAATAGTCTAATTCTCTACTGTGCTATTCTGCTATCAACTGTTGCTTTAAGGACCGTGATGTCATCCAGTCCAAATTGCTCCAAACTTAGCAAAAATGAGTAAAAACTGTCATGATGTTCTTTCCTGAGTTAATTGTAATTGACCAATAAAAATAATATTTAATAACTCAAAAGCAACACAAACGAATTGTGGCTATTTTAGCAGCAAAAATGGTCATTTTTACAGCACAGGCCAGCACAAACAATTGAGACTAGGTTTAGTTTGAAGCAACATCATCACCGAACACAATCTTGAATAAATCAAAAATGTACAGAAGTGCAATTCAACTTTTTTACAGCACAAACCCAGCAAAAAACGACTATGACTATTTAGGTTTTATTTGGAGCAAAGTAGAGGCTGGGTGACATATTCACCAAACAAAATTTGTAATACAACTATAGCAGTATAAAAAGTACATAGTAAAAAGTATAGCAGCAAAACTGGTCATTTTTACAGCACAAACCAGCACAAAAAATCCTGACTAAATGTAATTTGGAGGAAATTGGTGGCTGGGTGATGTCATCAATCTTGAATACATCCAAAAATATAACAGCAAATACATTTTTACAACTTTGACCAATAAAATAATTTTTAGTTGTGTCAAAAACAGCACAAACGACCATTTAAACAGCACAAACCAACACAAATCTAGCATAAATGATGGCGTTCATTTTGTTTTAATTTGGAGCAAACAATGGGCTTAGTGAACTTTGATTGACCTTAAAAATGACCTTTTAAAACTGTAACGCAAAAACAAAAACAGCACCAACGACTCTTTCAGTTGCACACAGCAAGCACAAATGTTTGCGATTATTTTTGGTATAACTTGGGGCAGTTATTTCTTTATTGTGTAACGCTAGCTGTGTTTACGTTCACTGACGAGGCCTTAGCAGATTTGTGCTGTTTAGGATGCTGTGCAGATTCAGCCTCACATGAGGCATCACATGCTGCTGCAAGGCAGAATATCTACCCTACATGCACGTGAGGCTGAATCATGGACATCCTTTCCTTTGCATCAGACATTACCGCTAGAGATCCCACATTTTCACTGATTCCGCAATGTAAATGATTTTATGCAAAGGCGGAGCAGCGGTGTTCTGCTCAGGAATCAGATTAGCGGTGGTGATAAAAATGGCTGCCACTGCCGAGATGCCTGTTGACACCATTACTCATGTGTTCCGCCACAGGCATCAATCTTCAGACGCTCTATCGGCGCTCCTGAGGTGAATGAATTTTTCACTTTGGAGTTCAGAGGGAGGTCACGCGCACACATGCGAGGGGAGCACAGCAGGTAAAGCGCAGGACATGCGCCACTCATTTTTCTTTTCTTTTCCATCTTTCGTCTCTCCACAGCGCTTGCTTTGCCTAATCTTCGCACTGAGCAGACGGATATGTTTTTGCGAGGAGAGCATCTTAATTGCATGCATCTTCCACAGCGACACAGCCACCGTGGATCAGAGAATAGCTGTTTTTAACCTGCTGTAACCCCGCAGAGTTAATATCATGCTCTGTCCGCCGGGTGTCACAGGATAAGCCATCCGGGCCTCTGCATACCAACGGATCTGGTCCTGGTTGGAAATGAAGACAACAAAGATGTCCATGTGACGGTCTATCATGTTTTAACAGAGGCGCGCCCCTCTGACAGATAGGCGAAGATGTTGCAAAGGCAGGTTTAGCCTCCCAAAGTGTTCTGTCATCTTTACAAAGTATATCCAGTGGGTGTGAAAGGTACCATTAGTTCTGTAGAAGCGGAAGCAGGCACGTTGTCAGCTACCTGCTATTTACTTCCCCTCATTACTGGGTGCTGGCTGGCGCTGGTGGGAGTGTCAACATCATTAGCGTGACTGTCATTAGTACAAGTTGGTCCTGGGGAGAGAAATGAAGAGTTGTTTGCGCCGTAAAACACCTTTCAGTTTTCTTTCCCTACGGAAGCACTGACCCACATTCACTAGTTCAATTCTAGTGTTTGTTCCATGACATTTTATGAATTCATTTCCAGCCGTCTATTATTTTAATTTTGTAGTGTATTTTTTTCCTCCAATCACATTTCAGCTTTTATGTGTTGCCAATCTTCCCAGTGCCTTCAGAATCGGGAGTGCTGGCCCGTATCACTTAAAAGCTATTACCACCAGGGCTGTTTCTATAACCAATCAGATTTGAGGGCCAGCTAGCAGGCGCACATTAATGTTATTATTTTCTTTGTCCTTTGGTTGGTTGGTGTCTGAATAACTGCCAGTTCAAGTTACCAGAGTTCACCACGGGCACGTGTAGGTTTTCTCCGGGTACTCCGGTTTCCTCCCACATTGTAAAAAATGCATGTTAGGTTAATTGTTGTTTATAGGTATGAATGGGAGTGTGAATGGTTGTTTGTCTATATTTGCCCTGCGATTGGCTGTCCACCAGTCAAAGTCAAAGTCAGCTGGGATAGGCTCCAGCATACCTCTGCGACACTAACGAGGATAAGCGGCAGAGAAGATGGATGGACTAAAGTGTAAAGAGTAAATATGTTGAACTGATTTTTGTAATTAGGTAACAGTAACGCCGACACATCATTTGGTGAATTATTTGGCATGTTTACATTAAGTTCACTGAATTGTCTCTTGCTAAATGAGCGTATTATATATATATATATATTTTTTTTTCTTTTTCTTGTATGTTTACCCAAAAATTATTATTACATTGGATTTACCCCATATACTTGAAGAAAAGTAACACCAGCCCCTTATGTTGACTCATAATATTTACATTTATGTTTCCTAATTAAAGGAAATCTTGCAAAGTTAGCATATTATGATTGGGTGGAAATACTGTCCATAATTTTTTTCTGTTCACCAGCCAATAATTTTTTTGAGTGCGCGCACATCATCATATGAACACCAGTGTTTAATTGATCCTGTTCCTACGCAGAAAAAAAGGAGACGGACACGGTGTCCTTCATCGTTCTCTATGTGTTTTGTGGACAAATAAATGATTATTGTCCAATGTCCAATATTTATTTATTTATTTACTTATTAGTTTATTTTGACAAGGACAGTGTACATTGATAGCATGACTGCAAATGCACCAGAATTAGCCAAAAGGCTATTTTTCATCTGTTGTCCCTGGACAGATAGCTAACCTGTCTCCCTAAAAACAAGACCAAAAATATTACAAAACAAAAATTACAATATTCCATAATGAACCCACAAACAAACAAACAAACATTTAAAACAGATATAACAAACACTGTCAACAAAAGTATGGAGAAAAGACAAGCAAAACACAGGCATCATACAAGACAGACAACAGCTATTCCACCACATCCAACTCAAAAGAAAACACAAGTGCTAGTATGGTTAGTCAGGGGGGAAGTCATTAGTATTGTTAATGCAGACATGTTTGATGTGTTATGAACCAGTTTTTTAGATGCTTTTTGAACAGAATATAAGTACTCATCTCTCTGATGTTCTAAGGCACCGAGTTCCACCCTTGTGCAGCTGTAAATTGGCTTTTTTGCCGATGGAAGTTATGCCGATATAGTCCAAGTCTGAATTTCTGATTCCGATACGAACTGATATCAATGATACAATATGTGCAACATCATTTATCTCCTGTCGTGGAGTTAACACATATTTGCTGTGAAGGTAATGGATACGGCATCAGCAATTAGCTTCTCGACGTGGCGACATTGGGTCGGGAACTCCACAAGGTTGGATGGTCCGGCTTTTTGCAAAATAGAAAAGGGCTGGTTATCAAATGCGATACACTCCATGATTTTCCGATTGATGGCTTTTGCTCTGGGAATTTGATGCATTGACGGAAGAAGTCTTTGCAGTCGTTGCAAATGGCAAGTTTACTACTCGAAGGAGACATGACTGGCATAACGTTAGTCAGGCCCAGAGGGAGCAAACTTGTTACTAGCTACCCACAGTTGTTTACATGCTTGATGAGGTCATCATTTGCATGCCGGAAAATATGGCTGCCCGCAGGCCTACCGATACAGATACATTTTTAGGCCAATATTGGGCCGATATTCTTATGATTTTATATGCAGGACATTTTATATAGAAGTCAACCTCTAAAAGGATGAGTGGTGAGCATTTTATTTATATTATTATATTATATATAATATTATTATTATATTATTTTTCATGTTTTTGTCAGTATGTTTTGTGAGCAGATCCAGACGATGCTGTAGTGTAGAGGTTTTTAGATTGGAGTTTGTTTAGAGACGTTGTACTCAAAGAGTTAACTGGGTTTGTTGCTTTAGCAATAATGGTATTTATCCCCAATTTTGTGTCAAACTAAAAAATATGTGGGATTCCAAGCAAAAGGTGAGGGTTGACAGGTATGACCTTCAATATCAGGGATACTATCAAGATTGCGGTTTGTTTTGGATTTTTTTTCAGAATAAACTCACCCTTTTCACCGTCCGTCAGGGTGTAACGTCACAGCTAAGGGATGAGAAAATCTCTCTTTGAAAGTAGTGGACTCCTGTTTTAATGCCAGTGTCCATTGAGTAGGTCAATGCTGCCGGCAGGCATGGCTGGCATCGTGGAAGTCTGCCTGAGTACCAACCACAGCTGACGTCATGCTTTTCTTCTTCAGACCACAAACTGGTTAAGACTGAATCGACTGCACCGCTGCTGGTTGCAGCCAAGTTGCACTCAATTTTGACTCAGTTGCTTTAAGACGCAATTAAATCAGCATTCAGTTACACAAAATCCAAAAAATACTCAGTGTACAATTAATCAACTAATCGGCTACAATTCCCATTCCTCATGGATTACTTCTAGATTTAGTGTGACTTGTCGTCCTTCACTGTTAAATGACCAGATTTTACTCACTCCTGCCAAGAGACGAATCAACCAACATTAGTAAAATTACACTCCTGAATGTACATTTTGCACTCTTGGATAGTAAGGAGGTTTTAAGCAGAGCTTGAAAATGCAAAAAGAAATATCGGAGTCAAACAAAAAAGTGAGCAATTAGTAGCTGTGCCAAACTTGGTAATCACCTAAAAGCCTTGGGCATGCTTGAGGCCAGTGTTTCCACGATGCTAGTGGGAATGTTGCTCTGGTAATAAAAGATGGCTTCACGGAGGGCAGCCACTGCCTGGAACTGATGTCCATTTTTGTAAACTTCCCTTGCCATCCATCCCTAAATGTTGTCAATTTGATTTAGACCATGGGAACACGCAGGATGACCCGTTCCTGTAGAACGAGTGGCAAACCCATGCCATGGAAGGGTGAGACCCTTCAGGTTTTCTTTCCAGTCGGTCACCAAAGCAGGTGATTTTAATCATCAACGCCTCCTTCAATTTAAGGGAAGGAGCTCATCAATTAAAGCTCCTGCCGGAAAAACCGGCTGGGGAGAGATAACCTGCAGTGTCTCGGCCCTCCATGGTTGGAATTTGAGACCCCTGCTCTAGAAGAAGTCCTTTGTCAGGTGGTGATTGTGAAATGCAGTCATTACCTCACAGACGAGGACCTTCAGTCATGAGGGACGCTCCCTGCAACATCTCCGCATAGCCATCTGCCATTTGACGCTCCTGCACAACCTGAAGCGCCATTGTTCCATTGAGAGAAAAAGCACCCCAGATTATGACAGCGCCGCCTCCAGTGACTCCATTGACTCAAAAATATCTAATTTATTTCAAAACGTACAAAAATGGAGGTAATTTTTCCATATGAATCTAGTCCGTTCCAGACACCCAAAGATATTGACAAAAATGGCATTTTATAGAGAATAGTTACTTCTACATACAAAAAACAAAGCAAAATAATCATAAAATGAGGATTAGATGGAACTTCCTGTATGTTCTGGCAAGACTTCATTTTCAAATTGCTGCTGCTTCCAACTGGCCATTGGCCGGTTACCAGTTTGAAGCAGTAGCGATTGCTCTGCAACTGCAAGGAAAGCGTAGCCTCCCCTAATATGTCCAAAAAAGTAGTGCTGTGTGTACATTTATTTGCTTAAATATGCTCTAGAATACCTAGAATAAATCAGCTACTTATCGCAGTTAGACGCCATTTCCTTCTCATTCATCCCCGCACCGCACGGCGCTTTTTAAAAAATGTTTATAAATATTGGGCTTTGTCCCGCCCTTCGGTCGCTGAGCGGCTCTGGGGGTCTATGGCACAGTGGGCTGGCCCAGATGCTTGGCTTCTGCCTGATGATTGGACTAAGTCCACCAGAGCATTTTCCAAGTTTTTCATTTGGTTGTTCTGAACTGCCAGTCCAGGGTGTACCCCGCCTCCCGCTCAAAGTCAGCTGGGATAGGCTCCAGCATAGCGGCGACCCTAATGAGGATAAGCGGTATAGAAAATAAATGGATGGATGGATGGATGTTCTGAACTGATCTGGAGAACGATCTTCAGCGACTTTTTTGTTTTGGGTAAAAACGCCTGGGAACTGAGGGTAGAATTGGTATATAAATAAGTAAACACATTTATGATGTAAGCCGAAATAAAATGAGCTTCTCCTCCTTGAATGACCAGCAACAACCACTTAACAACGTCTTAGTTGCTAACAACAATTACATGACCCGGAAACAAAAGAGTGGAAAAGAGTGTGACTTGCTACTGTGGTTAAAAAATATTTAAGTTGTGATCTTCTTGGGCCACTTTTGCATTGTTTTTTTTTTTTTTTTCTAAAATGATTTTCTAAAATATTTATTGTGTTGTGACTTGATTTGCAGTATTAGCCACAATAGACTGCATGTACAAATGCATTTTATGTATTTATTATCTATAAAGAATTCAGTTGTGTTGTGTTGTTTATTTTAAATACATATGTTCCACCTTCACCGTGTTATGTGGTTTAAAAACGACTGTTTAGATTTGACTTTTTTTTCTCTTTTCAATAAAGATATTTCTGCGATTGGCTGTGCACCCCAACAGGGTGTACCCAGAGTTAGCTGGGATAGACTCCAGCATACCCTTGCGGTCCTTATGAGGACAAGGGGCATAGAAAATGAACAAATGAATGAAGACATTTAAAAATAACACATTTTAGTGCTGCAATTATATCGTCAAACCATCACAGTGTGGTATTTTTTCCCAAAGTGATCACATAGTCACAATCTCATGCCTGCTCGCAACTTGTTTGGCCCCGTGGTGGGTTATTTATCAGCCACATTCAATAAAAAATGCACGGACAGTGACTCAGTGACTCGTTGGGTGCTTTGTTTTGCTGAACAGCACAGGGCCACCAAACTAATTTGTTACGTGCAATGTTGTACGATAACTGTGGCAAGATTGTGACAAAAAATTGTGTCGAAAAGTGCGCCTGTATTGTGGTTGTAGTTCAAATAGTGTACAAGTACAATACTTACAAGGTTTTTTTGTCTTTAATATTTTTACACCACTGCAGCCAAAATGATTATCTCTAGTTTGTTTTGCCAAGAAACCAAGACAGCATACCAAGGTGAAATGTTCACATTTGTGGAAAAAAAAGAATTACACCAGAAGTGGGGCTTATGAAAATCGGAATAAAAAAGTATGAAATTTTTTTTTGAAAACAATCCCCAGTTGCAGTGAACTACAAAAACACCATAAGAACATGTTCAGACAATGCAATGTGCTTACCATGCTAATCATGCTAACGAATATTCTTCTTGGCTGAGAGTTGGTAGGAATGTTTCTGCACTTGTCACAGTAAATGTACGGTATAGTGCATTTTAGAAAAGTTGCCTTTTAGGTGTTTGGTAATGACAGCATTTTCTAGTACTTTGAGATACATGCAACATTTTGTAGCAATTGTTTTATCAAAGACGCTTTTTTGCTGATGAAGCAAAATATAAAAATCTGCTTCTCCGATGTTGCACGGAGCATAAAGGTGTCACCTCCAGCAAGGTTCAAGCAAACACGCTGCCCCACACCTTGTCATCTGTCTGACTTGGCTGGATGTTATTGCAGCCAACTTCAAGGCCTCGGCAGCAGCTGCAATCACTTATGTCAGTCTCCCTCCGTTCTCAGACCCTCTGTGCCCCCAGCCCGCATCCCATCAGCCTGGAGGGGGTCACAGCTTCTCACACTCTGTTTCAACTCTCAACGCTGGCTGCCTTGAATAGCTGAAACCCCCCTGACCTCAGCGGAGGTGACCGGGAAACGGCACGAGAGTGTCTTAGCACAGACCGTACAGGTTTTCTTTCCTGGACCGATTTCGTGCGGATCTGCTCTCTTTGTTTCCACATATAGAGCTCAAGTTCTTGCCCGATGGCAAGCCTGGGATCCTTGTGTGGCTCCTCTGATTTACGGTGCATCATTAAGTGGGTGCATTCCTTCTGCCTGTTGGCCCAGGTTGTGGTGGGACCCACAGGAGATGTGCCGGGCGGGCTCGCTGTTGCAGCATTGCACAGCCAAGAGAAGCAGCTGTATTTATTTTTTTTATTTTAGAGATCCTGTACGTTGATTAAAGGGACTGAAAAATTAACCAGCGGACATGTGCTCTCCATAATGGTTTAAAAGATTGTACTGCATAAAAATTGTCATACATTTTTGTTGGGCACAAATAAACCTACTTACGACCTACTAAACATGGTTTAAAATTATTAGAGCCTTCAAGACATGAAATAACACCCCTATAGTCACCTTTACACTCCTATTGCTCAGTATAGTAGACATAATGAAAGGAAATAAGACATTCATGACACAGGGCTTGTATGTGTTGCTTTAAATGTGTTCCGGTGCTAGTAGAGATAAGGGGCCAGACAGGAAGTGATGTCAGGGGTTCAGTGTTGAGTTTCAGCTCGACGTGGGTTACGAACGCAGGATTGAACCTGTAATAAAAAGCTGTTGTTAGGGCGATCACGTCTGGTTCTTGTTTGTCTCACCCAACATTACAGTTGGGTGGATTCAGCATTTGGACACCAGTGTAGAATACTGCATATCATATCATGTCTTTTGAATGCATTTTACTTCATTTAGCCATTTTTAGGTTTGAAAAAAATATATATATATGCTTTTTAATTTAATTTTTTTTTACTAATAATAGGTCCTATTTAACAACAAATGTATTAATTCATCCATTGTTAAAAAAAACCCTGAAATATATTATAATTAAACTTGAATATGTTATATTTTATTTAGATCCCCTGCTATCTTGTCTTTCATTTCATGGCTTCCGGGAGCCCTGAGTAATGTCAAAACTAAGTCATTGCTGATGATGATGATGTGTGTGTGTTTGTGTGTTTATGCATCCCTGTTGCAAAGCATTGATTTTATGAGTCATAGTAATGTGTTGGAACAATCCGTAGACGTCCTTGTGACTCACTTTTCATCCTCCTTGTCCCAGCAGTCACAACAACTGAGTCATGTGAGATTTTTGGAGCTGCTTTGCCCTCTAGTGGCAAGACGGCACACTGGAGGGCACCCCCATCTTCCGCCTACCCCCCAAACCCAGCATGCAACCAGTGTACAAGCCACATGGCCACACTTTGAACATGTCATAGGGTGAGCTGCATATGATTTTACGGCACGGCGTGGCCGCTCCCTGTTTTCTGCAAAGGGAGCTGTCGGAGATTTGCACACTTTGTGCAGCTTTACAGGCTTTCTTTGATATGTGCAGTATTGTTTAAAAAAAAAGATCTTCTCTAGCATGAGTGACATACTGTGGTTGATGTTGACAATGGAGGGCCCCCATAGAAAGTGAGCATTCAACTTGATGTATTGCTTGTATTTACACCAACTTGAACATGCATACTGTCGGCCCTAGGGCAGATTTTATATGGCGTTCAAGATGATGACTGCCGTTGTTTTTCTCCTGTAAGATAACATGTCACCCAATCTACATGGTTAACAAATTACCATTGAAATTATTGATGAAAAATTATTTATAGATGATTGTTGTTATTATAGTTATTTATGCACTTAGTTACAGGATTTTAATTTTGAATATATTTTTAATTGGCTTTTTTTGGTGGCTACACTATACAGTGTAGTTCAGATAAAAATAATTTATAAATGTTACAATTTTATTTTACATTCATCATTTAAAAAATGCTGACTTTATTTACTTTTTAAAAAGAAATAAAATTAATAAATTAGTTTTATGATTGATGAGTTATTATTATGTACTTATTTACAGGATTTTAAATATGCAGGTATTTATATTGTACTTAAACTTAAAAGTAGTACTACAATATGCCGAACTTTGTGCAAAATTATATTATTTGTCATCATTTATAGTAATATTAATTGGGCCTTACTTTAGATTTCAGCTTTTCCATTTTAAGACTTCATAGTATATTAACTGGTAATAATATAATTCTATTGGAGGTGATTTTTTCTGGAGCCCCATGGAATCTACAGCACCCTTAGCATTTGCTTAATAGTTCAGCCGACTCTACGTGCACGGTACATGAAGAACTAAGGACCATCAGAACCGTTCTGGTGTTGAAATACATCCTGTCAGACTTGTCTGATGTTTCTGTCAGATAATGTACTTCCTTCCCGTACTGTACGGTGATGTATGTGTGTGTGGGGGGGGGGGGATTACTTTTATGGACTATCAACGACGAGTCCATTCAAAAGACAAAAAAGTTCTTGGCTGGAGCACTGCGTCGTGATGAGGTACTTGCTGCATGCACTTCCTGTGTGTGTGCGCGTGTCTCTCAAATTGTCGTTGGTGTTGCTGAGAAACTCATGTGACAGAAGTAACGTGAGGCTTGAGTTGGAGTGCCATTTGCTTGTGTCTGACCCAGACTCTTGACCCGGCCAACTGGACCTGTCCAACTTTGAGGTTTGGCTTATCTCTCTGGCACAGCATTGGTCCGCTCACACCCCAACCCCTCATGTGTGGTGTTGGTATTGTCCCATTGGTACAGTATATACGTAAACATGTATAAAACTGTGGGCGTACCAACAGTGATACATGTACAGTGGTCCCTCGCAATATCGCTCCCTCACTACGTATGTTTCAGAAATGAATTCATGTATAAATGATGACTGTTTGGTGGTAGACTGTGGTCTATTATTAGTCAAAACATATCCAAATACAAGTGATATGTAGTATTCTGGTCTTCAGGCAGCAGTAATGGCACAAAACATTGAGACATTACCCTACATTACATTACCTCAACACTGCAATACTGCCTAAATGTTCTACTGGGATCCACAGTACATGCATATTTGATCACTGCGATAATAATTCAATGTAATAATAATAACTTTATAATAATCTTCTTATGTCGGCGTTAACTTTTATTGCCCAAAACCAGCTGGGATAGGCTCCAGCATACCCGCAACCCAAATGAGGATAAGCGGCATAGCAAATGGAAGGATGGATGGTTGCAAAATTGACCAAACTCGGTCGATGCTTAACGTTGAATGAATCATGACTTTATGTCATCAGGGACCCAAGATAATGATTAAGCAAGACCACCAAAATGTGCAAACAACAAATATAATTAACTTCCATGCAAAACAGACAGTACACACAAACACACACACAGCAGATCGTCACTGATTGCTGACAAAGAATGCAAAGAGCCATCAGAGAAAATAAACGCTGTGGCCAATAGGAAAGCAATATTGCAATGCATCATTTTAAGTGAGTGGACCTCCGTGCCAGAATCCACGTCTCTTAACCTTTCCGTTATTTGTCTTCCGTTATGAGCTGTGAGGACAGCAGCATCCTGTCCCCGCCATGCTTAAACTGAAGTCTATTTCGATGCTATACACAGTGTGTACAGTGGCAGCGGGCGGATGAAGGATATAAACACTTTCTAATGACTTCTATGAAGCTCTACCATAAGCACTGTCCATTGAGAGAAATGTCTAACAAGCAAAAGAAGAGTAATCAGCCATGGATGACAAAAGGTCTGCAAAATGCCTGTAAGAAGAAAAATACTTTATAAAGGAAATTTATAATTCAACAAACAAAAGTTGAATAAAAAATATAAATATAAATATATTGGATATAACATATAAAACATATAAAAACAAGTTAACAAATATTTTGAGAATGTGTAAGAAAGAATATTAAAAACAAATACCAGATAGGAATAAAAACAACATTAGAGCTACTTGGGACATTCCAAACAGTATTATTAGGAAAGGCACTAAGAAAGCAGACTACCCTCAATACTTCACACTTGGAAATGTTAATAATGATGATATGAGGGACGTAGATGAGAAGTAACTACTTTGTGAATATTGGACCAAAACTGGAAGAGGAGATCCCAAAATTCTGGTCAGTGGAGGAAGGGAAGGAGACTATAGACCAGAACCCTAACTCCATGTTTTTCACTGATGTGACCAAAGAAGAAATGATTGACATTGTACATAAATATAAAGCAAAAACATCAACTGATTGGAATGGAATTGGAATGGAAACGATAAAAATGGTTATCAATGAGATTGCAGAACCGCTAACGCATATCAGCAATCTATCATTCCAGACGGGCAAATTCCAAAACAAAATGAAGACAGCTAAAGAAGTTCCAATCTTCAAAAATGGAGATAAACATAATTTCA
>QODF01000063.1:1940137-1978806 GCA_024372805.1 Oostethus manadensis
GGTATGTGGAATCAAACTGTGGAATGGATTGAGTAAAGAAGTAAAACAATGCTCTACAATTAGGGATTTCAAGAAACATTACAAACAGTTGATGTTTACAAAATACAAGGAAGAAGAATATTGTGTACATCCAAGGCCATATTACTTCATTCCTTGGAGAGTACATTTTCTGTCTGTTGACTGTCAATGCTATGTTTGTTACTATCACCTTATACTTGTACTAGGAACTTTTCATTCCTAATGAGCACATTGTCCGTACTACAACAATGTTTTGTTACAATTGTTTTACACCACTTATCACTATTATGACTATTATTATTATTATTATTTATTGTGAATATTCCATTCATCAGGACGGCAATATAAATTATTTACATGACAAGGACTTCTATTGGTCACCTTCATAAGTAAGGTCACATGACCTTACTTTTGCATTTACACTTAGTAACTGCAGGAAGTGTACAAAAGTATTGAAACAGGGGAGACCCTACGGGGGTAGGATTTAATAAGCTTTGCTTCTTCCTACTCCTTTTGGACATGTTGAACTGTCAATTGTATTAAGTGATCTATTCCAATGTAGTTTACATGCATGTTCAAATAAAATGAAACCATTACCATTGCCATATGAAAGCATTTGAACACATCTCAGATGCTTGGTTCCTCGTATCAGAAATGCACAATTTTATGATTTTAAAATTGAAGATAGGTCTTTTCCTGTTCCAAAGCAGGGTCAATAAATGAATGCTGGGATGAGTTTGATGTACAACTGGAAGAGCATGGCTGCATTGAGATCCAGCTGTTTCTCCCATCTTTAGGTCTTTGATTAGCAGTAGGATGGACACTTCCTGTTATCAGCACCAAAGTGATGGCGTTCAAACAAAAGCTACATAAAGAATGACTTACTGCGACTTTCACTGGGTGCTTCCAGCATACCAACATCAAAGGGTGCGTGTCAGCAGAGAGCTGATAAGAGAGGGTCATCTCAGGGTGAAGGAGCCAGGAAGATTTCCTAAATATCTGCAGCTGGACGGAGTCTGCATTAACGCGAAAACCCAATCATTCGTAACACGCTTAATGGCACATTGTCCAGAAAAATGTACAGTGGAGCCTCGGTTTCCCATAAGAAATTAAGGTAAATCCAATTCGCCCCTTCCAGAAATCCAAAATGTTGACAACCGCACATTTTTATGGTTTTACATGAAGACAAAAAAATATTAATTATTTAATTCACAATTCATTGCGGATTTCACTTTTTCAGGCAATTACTCCAACTTTCATTGCAATTTTACAGAAATTCTCCTCAAAAAAGGCCTGGTAAATTGCTGTCAATAATCAAAAGTGTGCTGAAATCCTGTGCCGTGTGCTTTTTGGAGTTAAAGGGAAACTGCACTTTAACACCTATAAAACCCTCTGAGAAAACCTTCAAAAAGCGCCAACATCTGCATATGCATGACCTGCATATTGACCAAACTACAGGAACAAACAACAGGAACATTGTAGTTATTAGCAGTGATCAATATAAAACCATAAAACAAGGTTTTTGGAGGTGTTTTTATAGCAGGCTGTGTAGGCGGAATAGGTGTGTCCCATTATATGCATTTATTAGCAGCCTCTTTTTTGCAGTTTTTTTTTTTGAAAGCACAAAAAAGAGAAAAACGTGTTCATGTCTCATAAGGATTTTGGATGATTCAGACCTGAACAGATCAACAGCAGTGCAATTCCAACACCACAGATGTATCTCCAACTCACTCACACACACACACACACACACACACACACACACACCTCGCTAGTCCGTTCAGCCTCGAAATGGGACTTCCTCATTGTTGCTACATTGTTGAGGCATTCAAAGACACTCTAAACATCCCAACAAACTATTTATTGTGTGAGCATGTGCTAAACATAAAGAAAGAAACAATAAGTGCTTATTCATTATTATTATCAGTCATTTCGTAACTCTTAATGCGGAAGTACAATTTATTGCAATTAAGTTTGCTTGGAAATGTCAGGAAAGTAAAAAAAAGAAAAAAATTAAGTAAAAAAGACAGGAGGCAGAGCTGGAGGTAGCAGAAATGAAGATGCTGAGGTTCTCTTTGGGTGTGACCAGGATGGACAGGATCAGGAATGAGTACATCAGAGGGACAGCACATGCTAGAGGTTTCAGAGATAAAGTCAGAGAGGCCAGACTGAGATGGTTCGGACATGTCCAGAGGAGAGAGAGTGAATATATTGGTAGAAGGATGCTGAGTTTTGAACTGCCAGTCAGGAGGCCTAGAGGAAGACCAAAGAGGAGGTTTATGGATGTAGTGAAAGAGGACATGAAGGTAGTTGGCGCAAGAGAAGAGGATACAGAAGACAGAGTTAGATGGAGGCAATTGATTCGCTGTGTTGACCCCTGAAGGGATAAGCCCAAAGAAAAAGAAGACACGTGAATGGTGTCTTTGAACGCAATCCCTCTATAACAACAACAACAACATGGGTAAAGTGTGAGTCAAATATTGTGCTACTATTAAAGAAATTAGTGTTTGGTAATAAGATTGTGCTATTTTTTAATCTTTTAATTTTGAGTTAATTTGGAGCTCTTAATACATACTGCTCTGTCTTTCATATTTATTTCACTAAAATACAGTAGAAATTGGGATATTTCAGACATAGATATGCAAATGGTGATTAATCATGATTAATTAACTAGAAAACTGTGATTAATCTGGTTAAAATTTGTAATAATTTGACAGCCCCAAGTAAAACATTGATATTTCATAAAATCACAAGCTGATTTTGTGATTTTTAAAAAGAATAAACATTAAAACATCACAACTTTGTGAAACCCAGGCATTCGACGCTGCAACAATGAGAAAATAGCCTGCAAAATCCTGGGATGTCCGTAGAGTGCACAGTCGTCCCTCGGTCCATTGTGGTTTGAACATCGCTCCCTCACGCTACTGCGTGTTTAAACTTTTTTTATAATTATTAATGGTCGCTGTTTTGTGGCCTATTATTAGTCTAAAAATGCACATTTACGCAAATGTTGCATAGTATTGGCCTAAATTAGACATTTTCAGACATAAACATGTTCTACATGAACTAAAATACAATCACAATTTTTATGAATGTCTTGGAGTGATGTTCATATTGTTATGGCTTTTTTGTAGTGTACACTAGCCTCTAGGTGTCACTAGTTACACGTACTACACTTGATCGCCAACGCCGGGCTTCTATCCATCCATCCATTTTCTGCTTCCTGTTCACCGGTATGGGTTGGGTCATAAGGTTGTATAGGTGACTATAGGGGTGTTATTTCATATCTTTAGGGCTCTAATCATGTTAAAATCATATTATCAACATAAAGTCATAAACTACAAAAATATTTTGTCAATTATATCTGCATGATTATTTTGTGCAGTTGTGCTGAATCAGGTTTTTTCATTTCTCGGGGGGGAAATGATCATCATTTCATTGCATAACTATACAAAGTACTGTAGATGGATAAGAGTTTGATATTTTTCCATCTTCCCTTCATGCTTTGAATTTCTTGACTTAACTCTATCACAGTTTTCAAAATATATATTGAATCCTGAAATTAATTTATCACTTATCACTTCGTGATGATTTTAAATCCAGATAGCAACACGTTGAAGCTTAGTTGCTCACCAGTTTTACTCAACTCTCAGGCACTTATAATTCTTGCAGGATTGTCACCACAAGAAGGAAGTTGTAAACTCCTGTGCAAGGAATTGTCCTGTCATTGCCACCTTCAGGTCCTGAGTGTAGCCTTTACAACCAGGATATACGTTCCATTCTTGCAGGCCATTAAACAAGAAAGATGCTTTAGGATTGCACTAACCGATCACTATGTTGCACGCAACACGTTTCCGATTGGCAAGTTTAATTTTTAGGACTTGTTTATGTTGTGTTTATTCCCCTCTCATGCCCCAGACGCTTTGCTAAGTCCGACCCTTCATTAAGCCTTATAACACACACCACTCTCTTGCAACATCTGGCTTGGGGGGTGTCTCTGAGATTGGCTCATTTGCCCTGTTTTTTATTGCAGTCATATAGTTAGAGCTGTAAATGCTCATGTGGATTGTTGTCTTGTGAGTGGTGGGGGAGTTCATGTGCTGGCCAGCTAACTGTTGTGTGGTGGATCTTAGTACCTGATATTTTGGAAGATGTAGGGTCATTTGTTTTAGTGTTTTGTTAGAAGCACTATGTCCAAAAAACTTTAAGGAGGCATTTAAAATAAATCACTTTTGAGTGGCTGAAATCAGAGGATATTTAAATTTTTTAAAAAAGTTTTTGACTAATTGTTTATTCGATTAATCATCGGTTAATTGTTGCAGCTCCAGTGGTGCTATGTCCTCGCCTGATGCCGTTCAGAAGTGAGAGACTGCAAGCGTGTTGCTGAGTTGAGTCCCTGGACTGTGATTGGGTGAAGGTCAGGTGACAAGTTGGCGTGCAGAGAAGAGACTGGCAGCACGATAACTCCTTCAGACAGGTTTGTCATCTGCGCCAATGACCCACCAGGGAGCCAGCCCTAATATCAAACCCAATGCTGACGGATGACCTCGGCTCCAGCTGTTAAGACGCTGTCACGGACACCCGCACCGCCCCGGCCTGTCTGCCAAGTCTGTGTTTATTTGTGTGTTGCATGATGGGATGTGTGGAGCCTTGATCAACCTTGGATGGACTCGTGTAGGTGACATAAGCCCTCTCTCCATTTGGCATCATGGGAGCAAGACCTTTTTTTTCCATCTAAACGGAATTGAATTCTTAAAGAAAATCAAGATCAAGTTTAGACAAATTGATTAATTCATTGATTAATTTGACCAAAAGGTAGTTAACAATATGTTTACTATTGTGTTTGTATGCTTGTGAATACTCTCATTCATCCATCATTCATTCTCATCATTCTAGTCTGAGAGAATTGTCAGACAAAAGCTCTTCTATCTAGTTTTTCAGCAAGAAGCGATGAAACCTGTTGTGATGAGTGGCAAAACGTCTCCTAAAACAACCTGTTGACAGCTGCCATTGATTCTAGATAGGACAGCTCTAGTCTGATATGAGCTGTCCTATCTAGTCTTTGAGCATGAACTGATAAAACCTGCTCGAATGAGAGGCAAAACATCTTCTAAGACAACCCGAACAGTCCATTTGCGATCAAATCTAGATAGGACGAGAGTCAAACTATCTAGTCTTTGAACATGAAGTGAAGACGCCTACTCGGATGATAGGCGAAACGTCTCCTGAGGCAATCTGAACAGTCGTGTTGCAATCCATTCTGCATAGATCAGATCAAATCAGAGTAGAGCTATCCTATCTAGTCTTTAAGCATGAAACGATTAAAACCTGAGGTTAAACTTTTTCTAATACAACCTAAACAGTCAAGATGGCATTGATACTTGACAGCATAGCTCTACACAGACTAGAGCTGTCCTATCTAGTCTTTGAGCATGAATTGATGAAGCCTGCTTGGAGGAGAGGTGAAACTCCTTCAAAAACCATCTGAACCGTCCGGTTGCCAACAGTTTTAGACAGGATAGCGCTACTCAGACTACAGCTATCCTACCTAGTCTTTGAACATGAACTGATGAAGCCTGCTCAAATGAGAAGCAAAAGACAACCTCAAAAG
Organism: Oostethus manadensis; assembly: GCA_024372805.1. Lineage (NCBI taxonomy): Eukaryota > Metazoa > Chordata > Actinopteri > Syngnathiformes > Syngnathidae > Oostethus > Oostethus manadensis. The sequence goes on from QODF01000063.1 coordinate 1,945,767, forward strand.
TCAAATTACCATCTATTCTAGACAGGACAGCTGTACTCAGACTAGCGCTGTCCTGTGTAGTTTCTGAAGCCCAGTTGGATATAATGGTAACTTGATTTTGTTTTTAATGGTGAAAACCAAAGCTGACAAATTGTCCCTATAAATATTCATGTGAATCCAAAGCATCCGTTCCAGACACCCAAAAGAATTAACAAAAAATAAATTTTATGGAGTATAATGATAGTTTCATGTGTCAAAAACAATGAATGAATGAATGAATAAAAATGCTTCTTTATCAAACTTTGGCACTTGCAACATTCTTTGGCCCCGTGGTGTGTTATTTTGCAGTCGTACCAAAGAAAAAAATGCACAGACAGTGAGTCAACAACGCTTTGGTGCTTTGTATGGGCATTTGGTTCAGCGGAACGATACAGTGCATGGCAAACAGAGTGGTTTGTTACGTACGATGCTGTATGAAAACCCAGACGGCGTAGAACTGTATTTTGGTTGTAGTTCACAGTAGTGTAAGAACCTCAATACTTAAAAAAAACCTGTTGTGTTTAATATGTTTGGCACTTGGGTTCTACTGTAAAGGTAGAAAATTTGATATTGGGTCAGATCGGTGTAGCTAATGTCGCGTTTCATTGCCCAAGCGTGTCTGGGCTCCAGCACACCTCCCAGTGAAGGATGTGAGGTATGACTCACCGCTGAGGGTGGGAGACATCCATTGCCATCATGCGCTACCCACCCTGCCACCGCTCTCGTATTGTTTCATTGTTCTCCTCCTTTCAGCACGCGTGCTTCATAGCGGCCCAAGTGTAAACTACAGTACATGGCAGGAAGGAAGAGGGGTTTGACGGCGGGGGGTTGGGAGCAGGATCCCAAGCCATAAAACCCGGCAGCCGCCCCGCTGCATTGTTCACCCCACCCCCCGCCCCCAGTTCTCTGTTCTCTGTTCTCTCTCGTCATGCCGGACGTATCCTGTCCTTTCTAGGGGTTGTAAATGCTGTTGTTGTTATCAGACAAACACGATTCCACTCCAGGCCGCCGTGGCCTGCCTTTGTCCCGTCCAGTGTTGGTGCCAGGAAACAGGCCGAGCCAAACAGGCAAATAAATAAATAAATAAATAAGTACTCAGTAACAGAGGTCCAATCAGTTTGCATGTAGCTTGCCTTTCACTGTTGGAGCTGTTCACTACACATACAACCATGAACACAAATCCAGCCCTTCAACTGACTCAAGTCCCTCCCAGCAGCACCACCTTGTGGCTGCTTGTGTGTTTACAACGCCTACCAAAATAGCACTAGATTATAGTAAGATAATATTTGTATACACCGAGGAGGAAGATGAATGTTTAAATGCTGTCGGTGGGCGCAACACTGCTTTAAAATATACATACTTCATATACTGTATTTACAGTCAAGATTTACTAATACTAAGACTTGAATCCTTGGTTTTATTTATTATATATCTGTATATTTTGTAGGTGTATACATTAGTAGTGGTGGAGAACATTATCTCTTTTTTACACTCAATACCAAGCACTTGCAAGTTGCGTTATTTAAGGTTTTCCGGACAAGCCTGTCCCCCTTCTGCAGCAGCATGACAGGCACTGCTTTAGCGGCGCCCCCTGCTGGCAGGGTACAGAGCAGCAGGTTGAGTAGTGATTGAAGATCAAATATGCACATTGACATTGGGTTTCAGAAGGTTGGAACCAGATAAAGTACAAGGATATTTAGACTTTTGAACTTCAGGGCACTTTAAATTATTACGTTATTATATCAAGAACGTTGTAATGCAATTGCAAAACATGATGTTTTCACACAATTTTGACTTTTTTTGCAAAATACTCTTATTTCACTTGAATACCGTGTCTTCTCCCTATTGATGTACCGAAACTATAAACATAGTTTATAATGTCAGTGGTGCAGATTGAAACTACTGACCGAGGGTGTCCAAATTGCAGGCCGGGGGCCGTTTGTAGCCCTTGGCTGTTTCTTTTTTGGCCTGCTGCACGTTCAAATAATATATTTTAACAAGAACAGTAAAAAAACAAACAAAAAAAAACAGCAAAATGGAAAAATCAGCAGCAATTTTCCAAGAATGTTAAAGTCAAAGTTGTAATTTTATGAGAATAATGAGGGAGCTTCTAATATTTTATCTAATATTTCCCCCCCACTAATGTTTGGATGCAAGTCATTATTTGGGATCGTCTCCTGTCTGTGACTCCTTCCTTTCGGCTGTGTCAGAGTCGGTCCCACGAAGTCCATGCGGGTCACACGCTTTCCTCTCCAGCCGCTCGCTGCCTTGCAGCTGAAAAATGAACCGGAGGGCTACATGAAGCGGGAAGGCTTGACACGACCATTTGTTCGGCTCAGGTGAACTCGGGCAGACAGCGACAGCGGCGGCACGCCGCAAAAGAGCCAGGGGCGATGCTAGACACTCATTCTTCAGCTTTTTTTAAAACTCAGATGAGCCAACTATCTTGTGGACGAGAAGACACTTTGTGTTAGCAGAAGTGCTGAATATGGTGACAGGAGAACATATTTATTTGAATTCAGTAACTCTTTAAAGAGTGCACATTAAAATGCACGAGTGACGCATGTCATTATTATACATTATGGTTATTTACTCTTTTTGTTTGATGCTCTTACTAATTTTGCTGTTTTGATTACCAAAATCCCATAACACTCGTCCCAGAAATGAGATACTGAAATGCGGGGTGATGTCCACTTCCTGTTAGGCATGAAGGGCAGACTCATATGCCTACACCCCTAACTGAATCATGGGACAAGCATGTTTGTGGCAGCTAATCTGAGCAAGTCTGCGTGACATGAATGTGTACTAATATTAGTCAAATCGAATGGAATATTATATACGTGCAATAACAAATCAGATTTTCCAGACATAACATAAACTAAAGCAGGGTTGTCTAAACTCTTTCCAGCGAGGGCACATAGTGAAAAAAGAAAAGGATGCAAGTTTGCCACTTTGATCCTACTGTATGTAGACCAACACATTTGGAATTGTTAGACTATATAAACTGTATATTTAAAGAAAAAGCAGCATCTCGGCTTGGTGAAAAAGCGTATTGTTAGTATCAACTTTGGTCTTTGCTGGTTTTTCCCATTTTTGCTTGGTTTAAAAATTTGTTTTAAATATTTGACCTTTCTTCCATAAAATTATTTGCAAAATGACCGTATTCCCATCATATTTTGACTGTATTCGTGCAACATTATAACTTTCTCTGCAACATAATTTTCCAAAAATAGCAACTTAGAAAAAAAAAGCAAAAAAACGTTATATTATATTAGGACTTTTTTCGTAGTATTTTATCTTTGCGCTGTTAAAATGATGTTACTTTTCCTCATATTTCATTGTTACTCTCAAATAATCACAACTTTTTCTTGTTTGATTGCAACTTTTTCTGTAAAATGACTACAGATATTTCCATTTTTCCCGTTGTTGTTTTTTTGTTTTGTTTTGTTTTTTTCTTGTTAAATTATATTTTTAGAATATGCCACGGGCTACACGTGGCCCCCGGGCCCCGCTTTGGGCACCCCTGAACTCGAGATAAGCCAACCTAAATGATCTTATTCCCTCTTCCCTGCGCAGTTTACACAGAGTATGTGTCATGCATGCATTTCCCGAGGCAAGAATGAATTCAGCCTCTAATTATGCTCATAAAGTCTCATACATCTTTGCGTGCAGGTATAAACGCAAAGCGCCCTGCATCGTGTGCGGTGCATCTCAATGTGATGCAGTGTTGCTGCCGCTGCAGGAAATGAAATGCCCTTTAGTTAGCAGCACAAATTACAGGTGGCCCGCGGTGAGCAGAGCCGCAAGTCTGAGCTGTGCGGGCGACAGATTTGGAGCGGAAATGATTCTCTCCTGAATTGCTGCTGCTGCTGCTGAAATGTGGAGGGATGAAACGACGGAAGATGTCCGGAAACTGTCAAGCTGGCCATGAGCGGTCGTCATCGTGATGTCGTCAAATGAAAATCACGATGATGATTCGTCGCGTGACAAATTGCGACCATTGCAGCGGGATGCGGGGTCAAAGCTGCTGCATGGGTGCTTTTGTTGGCAGGTACATTGGACTCAATTCCCCTTGTCAGCCATTATTTGATGTGTCAACAGGTCAAAGCGGCATACGGCGTGGTCACACTCTAAAAGCCACACACGTTATGATCATAATAGCCGAGAGATAAATCCCTCAATTCCAAGCGGGCTAACGTGAAATTTGGGCCGCCTGTCCAACTCCATAGCTTGTTAAGTGTTGGACTTAAGTAATGAGACCGTTTACAGGGCATGCTTGTTTCACATGAATCCCGCCCAGTGTACGGTTAGATAAACACCTGCTCGGCCCCGCCCGCGCCCAGCCAGGCAAGCCTCGTCCCTCCGCGCAGGAAATGGCGGCCAAATTCCTGCGGAATGAATGAAGAGGAAGCCTGCGAGTGGCAGCGTACCCAGAAGCGCTCTCTGGGAGTTGGGAGGTGGAAAAGCCGCGGCCCTTCCCCTGGTGAGAACCTCAGGCCAGGGCTCGCTAGGTGAGACTGATGGAATAATAATACACATCCGGAGTGTTCTTTTCATTAGCAGCATGCTTTCGTGTTTTTCATCATCCTGCTGAGAGAAATGGAGAGACCCTTATTTCTGAGCTGGACAAATTACCCTTTCCCCTGTGGGAGATGCAGCTGCATTCAATATCGGGCCGGTGTGTGTGTGTGTGTGTGTGTGTCAGTGTGATGTAGGTGGACTTTGTGGCTGGATACTGGGATTTCCTGTGGAAATGATAATGATCACCAACACACACAAGAATTTATAACAAAGTCACTGAGCATCATGTCTTCTGGCATAAAATATGTTTATAATCTTTTCAATCCATTTCAGGGCTGGACCGAAACTGGCAGACCAATAAACAGAAAATAAATTGAAGTTGAGGTTATGTTTTTATTTTGAAAATAGGCGGTTTTGTCCCACAGAAAACACCTCTCGTTCACCATAAGTCGTCATAATTTTGACGCGTATATGTCTTCGCGCGACACTGATGATTTCTTTTCGTCAAGCGTTGAAATTCTGCACTTCATTTGGAGGCTCTTGAAAGCACCATAAATCCCGTGAGAGGCTGAGGTCTGGGCTAGCTTCCACAGTCAATCCGGCCTCAGAACGTGCAGTTACTCTATGAGGAGACACTCTATGAAGCATATTTGGGCTTAAACTTGTGGTGGGTGGCAAGTGAACAATGACAATTGAAGAGAGAAGGGGAGGGAATGCAAACGTCTGTCTTTTAGAATGATTTCACGTTGTTTTCTTCTGAACTACAACTCTTCTGTATACAAATGTTTTATTAGTTAGTATGTGTAGCCGTCTGGACACGTTAATTGGATATACATGATTGGGGCAAAGTGGCCTCGGTTTTTGTTTTGTTTTTTGTTACGGTTCTCGTGGGACCTTTTGGAAGGCATTAATAAAGACAAACTGAGGTAGCGTTGCATTTTTGTGTAAAAAATACCGGAACTTTCAAAGGCAGATTCATCAACGACAACGCCCTCTTTTCCAGACGGTTTTTAGTGTCTCTTTCCAAAATGGATTCATAATACCGACAGCATATTGGTGTGCTTTCAGTGTATATTGGGCTGTGTGTTTAGTTCCTTTTAAACCACTTTTGTGGTCGAGTTAGCAAGATATTTTCTTATTCAAGATAAATAGATTAATGGGTGGGGGTCCTTAAACCCCCAAAACGACTGATCGCTGAGTTCAGAATGCACTTCTGTACGAGGGGAGAGAGTGTTGTTGACGTCTTCCCGGCTGGGTATCATTACAAGCACGATGATGGAGATCGTTAATTCATCGTTATCACGAAATTGTGGATATTATAAAGGTCGGACAATATCGGTATATTGATACCAATAAGAAGGCCAATATCGACCATTGTTAGTCGTCTGTGATTCATACCAAGCAAGGTAACTCTAGCATGCACCTCATATCTTAGTTTTCCCAATTACCTTTGCCTTTTTTAGAGCTTCCTGTCCACGCCGTCAATCAAGAGCAGATCTAAAGGAAAGTCTCAGGAAGGCCGCATGGACACACATCCTTTTGAAGCCTTATTACGCAGCCCCGCAGCCGTAGAGTTACTGCGCCTTTCAAATGTAAGCACCTTGAGTGATAAATCTTTTCAACTCATGCACAGGCTTTGGGGTATCTGACTGTAAATAAAGTCCCTGAAGACGTGTGGTATTTACTACACAGGGAGAGCCTGAAGGACTAAAACACCCCGGATGGGCGTGGAGGCTTGTAGCCAATCAGGATGCAGATTGCAACTATCTTGACTTGAGCAGTTGTCCTTTTTATATGAGCAAATTATGGCATCTATTCAGGTTTCCTCTCCAAACAAACAAAGACCTGCTCATTTTTCCACCCAAAAAACGTCCTCAGGCAACAGTTGTCAAACGGCGGGGAGTAGGGTTTATTCCAGGTCAATATCGCGTTTCCTCCTCATCACCGTCTGGGCATCATCCATCTCGGCACGCAAACACGGCTGACACATTAATAGCGTTTGATAATACATCCATCCTGTCACATGCAGGTGATAATCAAGTCGTTTCCACAGCAGCCGTCCGTGCTTGCGCTTCATCGGGGTGCATCTACTGCCGGCGGAAGATGTTGCTGTATTCTTTAGGATAACTGGCGCTCGGCTGGTCTTCTTATGTAACATCACAAGTCACAAGAGTGCAGTTGGACTTTTATGGAACCTAATGCACCGCAGTTACTGGAAAACTGAGCTTTTTAGTTTGTTCACCACCTGCGGGTCAGGGAGGAGATGCTGCCCCAAGTGGAGGAGTTAAGGTGCCTTGAGGTCTTGGTCACCAGTGAAGGAAGGATGGAACATGGAACTATTCAACCAAATTTCTTGTCTGTCCTCCTACATTTCTCTACTGATTTAAACCAGTCCATCTTGCGCAGGCTCTCAGTCATCCCGGTGTCATGCATAGTATACAAGTCCTGGCCATTTATTCACAGCATTCCCACATTTATTGTCATTTTTCAATTTTTCCATTGAAAATAAATGCAACTTATTTGATGCCTGCGGCGAGTGAAAAATCATGTTACATTTTCCATTATGTAACATTCTCCTTAATCTACTATGTTCTTTGTTATTTGTGTTGGTTGCTGGTACTATCCTTGACCCTGCTGTAATCATTCGTCTCATTCATATATTTCACCATTCAATCTGCATTTTTACATTCCAGCATTTCAAATGGTGACCTTCTTAGTCACCTAAAAATCATGTTACATTTTCCATTACTGTAACATTCTGCTTATTCTACTACGGTTCGGGAGGTTGTTTGTAGTTGTTTCCCCAACCAGATGGTTGCTGTTACTATGCAATACTATACATTAAAAAAACAACAACTTATATACAGTATTTCTAAAACTATTTTCCATAATTCATTATTTCCTGTGACATTTTACCCATTGAAAATTAATGGACAGTTTCTACCTCGCCCCCTATTTCCTTTAACATAACATATCATTCTGCATATGCTGTGCATGGTAGCATGAATCAAGTTAGTGGCTGGCTCACATCCTGGCGGTGGCTGGTTCGATCCTCGGTTTGTGATTCCAACACAATTCTAGAACATTTCAGAATTAACACGCAATTCCTACTGGAATTGCTTCATGTAGTTTCTTACAGAAGTATTCACTCTACCAAGGGCTAATATATTTGTTTACTTTTAAAAATATATATTTGTGCTACATTCTCACGTTGTTGAAAATGATCCTGTCCGCAGTTGAACACACTCTTGCGTCGGATATCCATGTCGAAATGACAGCAAAGCTGTGCTGAGTGTTTAGATCACCTTCACGCAGACCATCAAGTGGTGGTCGGATGGAATGGACCACACACAAGCATCAAGGAGCAGATTCCAGATGGCTCGCCAGTGATGCAAACCTCCTTTTGGTAAATGTGGCAGACGGCCGCAGCCTCCAGCATCACGCTTCATCTGCTGTGGACTTCTAATCACGAGAAGTGGGGTTTTGCTCTGTTGTTGATGTTAATAAAGTGCCCTTCTGCACGTTATCTGCATGGTCTGCATGAAGGAAAGTATCTGAGGCGGCACTGCCCCGATGGGTATGGTGCAGATGGGGCTATTAAAGGCCAGACGCAGCATTTCTGTGCCAGACGTATTGGAAAATGAGCAAGGACAATACACCCCGTTTAGAATATATCGCTAAAGTTCACAGAAAACTAGCCACTAGAGACCAGGAAATGTGCAGCAACAATAGACTGCATGTCTCCTTGGTGAATATGCGCTGCAGAAACAAGACCATATTGGGTTTACCACATGTTCCAGTGTTCATATTAAAACAACTGGAGGAAAAACATAGCAGTATGACACCATTTACTGGTACACTTACAGATAGCAGAATTTTCGACATCAATTTTTGCTTTACCTCAGCAGCGGGAGAGAGTTCTATTGTATATCTCAACATAGGGTCTTACGCCGTGCCCTGCCCAAGGCTCTACATCATCTGGTTTGGCTCCAGAACCCACTACCACGATCCACGACAAGCGCTGACACCAACTGTGGAAATATTTCACCTCAAAAACCTTATATTTAAAAGGGATGGTTTGCAACGGTTGCTGGGACGCCTCGCATTGAATCACAGCAGTGCCAAAATGAGAAGGAAAAACGTGGAAATATAAAGAGAATCAATGTTACAAAAATGTAATTACTGCTTGTGCGTTACTTCTCCTCGTGGGCATCGCCCTTTTCGGACTCTCTTGCGCAACTGGAAGGCACTCGGCGATTCTTCTTGGCCGGGCCTCTATGCCATCTGCTGTCGTCTCGCTGTTTCTACTGCTGTTGATCATCCTCCATCCTGGTCTCCATCCAGTGCAGCCAGGTTCCTCTGCAGTACGTCTTGTTGCTCTGCCGCACCGGTTTCTGTTGTTTCTGCAATTCTTTCTTGCGCCATTTTTCCGTTTTGTTTTCTCAGCATTGTCATCTCGTGCTCCTCAGCAGCGACAGAAGTTATTAACGACTGTTTTGCTCTGGCTTGTTTTGCCGCTGCGTGCTGGGGTTGGAACACGAGCTCCACAAGTCCTCACTATAACACGTAAAGAGCACAAAGCACACGAGGTGCATTCACGGATCGGGTCATTACCTAACTATTGGAAAGGCCGGGGAAAGAGCCGTGACCAACAGGACCCGCTGCTCGTTGAGAAGAGCGATGCGTGCTTCCATGTTAGGAGTCCATTAAGACCAGAAAAAGATTGCTAAACTTTTCAAATGGGGTTACATTCCACACCTACCATCGCATGTCAAAAATTCACCGATACGGCCGCTAAAATGTTTCTTTTGAAACACGGCTCGGTCCCCGCTTTCCGAACCCTCTTCATGCTTGACATTGACGTTCCCCTCCGATTTCAGATCAACATTTGCGGTTAATGTGAGTGTTAATTATTAGATTAGCTTCATGTCCAGAACCCTCTCTTTCCCTTTTCAATCGCCATTGTTCACTCCCCACACGATCCATGTTGAATCGCTAATTATAGCACACACACTTATTCAACGTGTAAATGTATAGCTACTCACTACTAATGACTGATAATGTAAGATGGGTGTCACCGTGTGGCCTTTCGCTTGTGGTGCGTTCAAGGGCCGCTAAAACAATGTGCACAATGGCTTGATGAAAAGATATCGTCAGTGAAGACATCGAGACATAAACATGTAAAAAAAAGGTTTTTTTTAACAGGGGCGATTTTTAAAAAAAAATCATACAATTAAAAAAAAAAAAAAAATGCAAATTTGCCGGGATGAGCTGTTATGCAAATGTCGATTAGCACAGAAGTTTGTAAAGGTTGGAAAAAGACCGCAAAACATTTTTTTTTAGAAGTTTGGAAACTCCTGCATGGTAGGGAGCTGGAGTGGTGATCTGGAGTGAAGATATAGATCGCGCTTTGACAAATGATTATGATGATTCTGATGTTTCCCACGGACAATTCCACGTTTTCATTTCCTGGTAAATTGTCTCTGCTTACCCCCTCCCCGGTTCCCGTCTTGCCTTTGAGGTTTTATTAAAGCTAACATTTGTCAGCAGAAAGATTGTTGATATGCAAAACGCGGCGTGTGCCGCACACACTCCGCGCTTTTGGTAAATCTGGCCGTTTGAGAAATGACACACGAGGATTGCCCCGCCACAAACAACGCCGATAAGACACATGAGTAATGGGCAGAAGATTTTAGAGTTATTAGTCTTTATTGCATTTATATATCTATTATTTCTAGCTAGTATATTTAGGACTTGTACCACTTTGGGGTGTTTCGAGGATAAATTGAAACCATTTCCAGTCATTAATAATACATGTTATGTGTTAAGAATGATTCATGTATCAACATTTCTATACATTTATAGAATACAAAAGGGTAAGTAAAGGAAGTGTTTGGCATCTTGGGTCAATCAAACATCAAAAATCTCGTTTCAATTTTTGAAACCGCACACTGTGGCTGTCAGATAAAAATCCCCACTTTTGGACTTTTTACATAATTACCTTGCAATTTCCTGCAGGTTAGGTCTTCAGGACAACCAGCAGATGCACTGTGAGTCACTGTGAGTCATCAATAGCGGTTCGTTCATCCCCTTCCAAACCCTCCTGCAAGCTTGACGTTAAGGTTTGGATTGATATATAAACACATATACCTATAGAATATATAGCTACTCACCACTAATCAGTGATAATGTATGAAGATCCATGACCTGGTGGAAGGGGAGTCACAGTCTAGCCTTTAGCGTTGTCATCAGGCATTTACTTATGTACTTTACTTATGTACTACTTATGTACATTTTATGAATACTTGATGCTTTATGATCACATATACATACATTTTCGGTGACTAATGGTGAAGGACAATGTGTTTTCTGCACTGAAACAGCAAGTACAAGTAATTGCCTTTGTGTGACGTATTGTGGAAGTGGCGCCAAGACACAAGCACTACTTGGCTAACTACTGCCGCCTAGAGGCTTGGCATGCTTGTAAATGCGCATTTCAGCGTGTGGATGCATTTTTTTTAAACAAAGGAGGCAGCGTGGACAGAAATTTCCTACACGGAGAGGGGAGAAATATTTGGTTTTAAGAACATCTGCTACGTGTAGACAGGGCCGATACAAGCTTTTTTTCTGCGTAGAACCCAAAGAGGGTTACTAGGTTTTTTTAAAATCAAAAATGGTGTAATTTACTTCATTAAAAGTGGTATTATTTATTTTCTGACTTTTTTTCTCGAGAAGATCCCGGAAAGGGTTATTAATATTTGGTTATGTGTGGCTTTCTAGAAGCAAAACAGTAAATGTTTACGTTTAGGGAGCCCGGCGATGGTCAAACTTTTTCTGTTACGAACTGACCTTTTCCCACCATCAGAGAAGGGAAAAGTTACGTGGCCCTCACATGGAAACGTTTGGGGACCCCTGGTTTACACACACATACAGTATATGTGTATATACATATATATATATATATATTGTTTTTAATATTTCTAAACCTTTGTAAATTATTGCCGACTTATGATGAATGAGATGTGTTTTTGCAGAAAAACTGCCTTTTTTCAGAGGAAAAACTACAAATACATTTTTAAAATATACTTTTAAAAATACATTTTTATACATTATTGCTGTGGGAAAAACTGCTTCTTTTCTGAGAAAACAATACTAATACTAATACTAATTTATTTTTATAAATATTGTACATTTTAAAATATTAAACATTTTTTTATAAATTATTGCCAACTTCTGGTGAATGTGGTCTGTGGGTCTGTCGGTCGGTCTATCTGTGGAAAAAAATGGCAAACCCAAATACAGATAGCAATTCAAATAAATGTGATTTAAAAATATGTATTTATAAATGATTGCCATCTTATGGTGAATGAGGTGTGTTCTGCAGAAAAAATACACATAAAAATAATGCATTTATTTAACATTTTAAAAAAAAATAAACATTTATAAATTATTGCCAACGTATTGTGAATGAGATGCTTTTTCTGCAGAACAAAACTATTTTTTCAGAGAAAAAATACTATAAATATAAAAAAATCTTTTCATAAATATCGTTTGTAAAAATGTTTTTTTAATAATAAATATAAATTATTGCTAACTTGGAGTAAATGAGATGTGTTTTCTATGTGTGGGGAAAAAATGCCTATTTTTGGAGAAAAAATTAACAATAACAATAAAAAACACATTTTGACCAAAAATCTGTGAATTTACTGGGCGGTGACTGCTAAAAGCTTTTGTTTGGGCAGTTGAGGGGACATACGGTGACGAGACGGTGTATGAAAGCTGGGGCAAAATGGTTTGATTGTATTTTCAACGTTGAGATGCTTACTTAATATTGCGTTACTACGTTAAGAAAAAGGCTAGAAAACGATGCTGTTGAGCAGCAAAGTTGTAGAAATGTAATTTCTGCGAGCAAGATGAAGCAAGAGGATCACGCTGTGTGAGGAAATTGTCCCACTAAGTGACTCTTCCCCTCACATTGCTGAGCAGCGTCTCTGCATACAAATGGCAGCGCAGCCCATTTGTCTGGAACACACGTCAGTCTCCACGTGCATCGCCACGCAGCCAGGAGGCACTTTGGCGGGGGCTGCTGTTTCCACTCGGAATGGTGTTGAGCTTGTCTCCTCAGGCGCTCGCCGCTCTGTACCGCACAACTCTGTGGCCGCTCTTCTGTAGACTGACTCTTTTCATTACAGAAATCATTACAGGAATTACAGTCATAGATTTTTATAAGATGATCGCCCTTGGTTTTGAGTTCAGTTCATCTAGCGTAACGCTAGGATAAAATGCCACGACGTCTGTTACTACCACTGCCAATTCATTAGGTACACCTGCACGACGTCAATTTCATAGCCGTGTGCAACTTACAGTAGCGTTCAAAATAATAGCAGTCCAATGTGACTCCATACCATAATAACATACCAAGATGTTGGTGGTTTACTAGTGTGTTTGGGGTGATTGTCTTGTTGAAACAGCCATTTCAAGGACATGTCCTCTTCAGCATAAGGCAACATGACCTCTTCAAGTATTTTGACATATGCAAACTGATCCATGATCCCTGCTATGGGATAAATAGACCCAACACCATAGTAGGAGAAACATGCCCATATCATGATGCTTCACTGTCTTCACTGTGTACTGTGGCTTGAATTCAGAGTTTGGGGGTCGTCTCAGAAACGGTCTTCGGGGCATTGGACCCAAAAGGAACAATTTTACTCTCATCAGTCCGCAAAATTTTCCTCTATTTCTCTTTAGGCCAGTTGATGTGTTCTTCGGCAAATTGTAACCTCTTCTGCATATGCCTTTTTTAACAGAGGGACTTTGTGAGGGATTCTTGTAAATAGATTAGCTTCACACAGATGTCTTTTAACTGTCACAGTACTTATAGGTAACTCCAAACTGTCTTTGATCATCCTGGAGATGATCATTGGCTGAGCCTTTGCCCTTCTGGTTATTCTTCTATCCATTTTTAAAACTGTCTTTTGTTTTCTGCCACATGTGTCTGGTTTTGCTCTCCATTTGAAGGCATTGGAGATCATTTTAGCTTGACAGCCCAATTTTATGCATCTCTTCATAAGTTTTCCACTTTCCAATATACTTTTTAATCAAAGTACGCTGTTCTTCTGAACAATGTCTTGAACAACCCTTTTTTGTCAGGCTTTCAAAGAGAAATGATGTTCAACAAGTGCTGGTTTCTTCCTTAAATAGGGGCCACCTGATTCACACCTGTTTTTTCACCTAATTAATCACTGATCACTGATTGAATGCCAAACTGCTTTTTTTTATTTTTTACTTTTCAACTAATTGCCCAATTGCACAGCCTTAATAGCGTGCATATCATGAATGCTGGGTCTTGTTTTTTTTCTGAGAATCTACTGCACCTGCTGGTAACTTGTTTGGCATGTAGCAATAAAAATATTTTAATAACAGTCATTCATCTAGTTAGCCGCATTGCACTGCTATTATTTTGAACACTGCTGTATATAACTGAACACGTGCTCAATAATTCTTTGAGTTAAGCTTGTGACGATCTGGAAGACCTGGGTTCAAATCTCCGTTGGGCATCTCTGTGTGGAGTTTGCATGTTCTCCCCGTGCGTGCGTGGGTTTTCTCCGGGTACACTGGTTTTCTCCCACATTCCAAAAAGATGCATGTTAGCTTAATTGGCGATTCTAAAATTGTCCATCGGTATGAATGTGAGTGTGAATGGTTGTTTGTCTATATGTGCCCTGCGATTGACTGGCGACCAGTCCAGGGTGTACCCCGCCTCTCGCCCAAAGCCAGCTGGGATAGGCTCCAGCATCCCCGTGACCCTAATGAGGATAAGCGGTACAGAAAATGAATGAATGAATGAATGAATACTTACCAATACGTTTCTGCCTTGGAGACTGTGTCTGTAAGTAATGTGCAATTTTAATAACACTGTACCTGTGTCGCTATAAAACTGTCGTGTTTTAGACAGCAGCGTTGTTTATTTAGGACATTAATTGTGTTTAGCTTGGAGATTGTAGCTGCTGCGTCAGCCACTGACTAACTAAACATACACATATGATTTTAAGTCTATTTTAAGTCATTTGCGATGACAAAAAATTAAGTTTTTGTGTTAAATTACAGCTGTTTGTTTCGTTTGTACACATTGGGATGCACAAAGTAGGCATGCCACGTGTTAAGGGTGTCTTCTTTCAGAATATTCTGACATTTATTACGTTTTTATTGTATCAATATACTTAAAAAAACAATTTAGTTAAACTTCTGTAGCTTTAGTTTGTGTCTTTGTTGGGGTGGCCATACCTATACCTAAACCTAAGGGCCCTGTACCGAAAAATGAGAGGATGCAAGGGCCACTTTTTCAGAAACTTCCTTCTTATAAATGTTCTTCTTGTAAAATGAAGACATGAATGATTACTTTAATCTTACAACTTTTCCCCCAACCTAATTTTCCCCAAATTACTTTTTGTTTGTTTCTCATAATATTTTATAACTTTCTAAAAAATATACTTTGTGCTAAAATACTAAAATAATGTTTTAATCTTGTGCTATTACAACTTTTTTTTAATTTTTACATGTTTATATTTTATATTTTTATATTTTAAATAAATTTTTGTATTTTTTTTCTATTTTTGCTTTTGTTTAGTTTTTATTTTTTAGTTTTCTTGTTGAATTATATTTTTAGAATGTGGCACAGGCCAATATAAAACAGCTGTGATGACAGCTACATCATAAATACTGCTAAATGCCACGTACTGCAGACCTACACTACCTGTAAAATATATAAGCAGATATAAGTCATATATAGTTCGGAGTCACTTTCCCATGTTGTTGTACGAGAAAGCATTTTTCCTCTCAGTGGCACATGTTTTGACATCGCTGCGTCTTTTATGGCTGTACAGGTTTGCCATCCTTGTGTAAGAAATGCAAAAGTCAGAAATTTCGGGGAGACCGTGACGTTGGCTCATCCCTCATCAGTCGTGATGGAGACGCTGTTGACATAAGGAAGCATGAACATATTTCCTCAGTGTTGTTCCTCAGCTTCTGTCATGCAGTAATCATCAGTTATCATTGCATATCTATACATGCATTCCCTCCCCCTGTCATTTGTCATGCTTATGCCGTCATGACCTGCTGGGGTGTGTATTCAGGGAATGGTTCTGATCTCCTGTCCCGAGATGCAGAATAATGTAAGCGCACTGGTGTGTTGCCGGCACGGCCGGGGGAGCGCGTTGCCATAAAATATTAATGAGTCGGAAGCCCGGCCACATGACAAGATGAATGTAATTGGCCCTCGCAGCTCTATCTGCGCATGTTAATGAGCTGGGATGGTATTTAAATCAGAGGCGCCCCAGACGCTGGCGAGAAAGCAACAAACAAAGACATGGGCCGGGGAGCAGGGAGGCAGTCAGGATATGAAAAATGCCAAGTGTAATCTGCTGCATTTCTACTTTTTTTTGTGGAAGTACTGCAATATTTATGCCATTTGCAAGTTTCATCATCCATAGAAAGAGAATTGATGTGAAGGTGAGAGCCTTGGGGAGGTCAAGCCCCGCTGGTCTCCAGTGTTCTAGAACAAAGCGGGAGGCACTAAAAGCCAAATGTGTGCTAACTACAACTAACAGCTTCAGTCTGCACTCTTGGGGGCGATGTGGCAGGGAGCGGTGATACTACAACACCCCAGCTGTCATGGGATTCCGGTTTCTGCAAAAATTGTCACCAGAATTTTGCCTCAGTCTCGGTTATTGCACAATATTGTGCGCGGCAAACTCGTCCGGTTTGCTGTGTTTTTGTATATTATCTCCATTTTTGTATGATTCGGTTTTGGTTTAATTGATTTCAAACATGCATAGGGTTTAGATTGAGTGTTTCATATGACAATTCACAATTCCACATGTCTGAAAGGGAGCAGGAAGAAGATCTTATTTAATCCTACCCCTTGTACATCTCACATCAATACAATCAACATGCACTAATTCAGAGTTTACTTATTGTTCTACACAATCAAAGAAATTAGTACAATTATAATTATTACTATTATTATCATTGAACACAAAATACCAGACACCGCATGACAGGACCATCCATAAACATGAACGTAATTAAACCTCCAGGTCTGTATGTTGGAACAAGACATTCTGTTTATGTAAACATTTAAAACGACGAATGTTCTGAGATTGCTTTTGTTTGGGTCTCAGATTATTTCCCAGCTTAACCCCACAAACATCTCCTAGTAGTATTTTGCTAATTCCAAGGCTTTTGGAGATTTTATCTAATATATAGGTAATATGTGTTTTCCAATTTAACTTACAGTCCGTCATTAATCCTAAAAAATGTATTTCTGCAACGCCATCTAACTCACCCCATTTTTGTGACTTCAATGTAAAATTTCCAAATATCATTATCTTGGTTTTATTTAAATGTAATAATAATTTATTACTTTCCATCCATTTTTTAAAATTACTTAATTCATTATTTACAGTGTGGATGAAATCATCAAGAATGTTGTTGCTGTAAAATATATTTGTATCATCTGCAAACAATGTACATTTTACCAACAGAGAAACATTACAAATGTTGTTGATATACAAATTAAATAATCTGGGGCCCAACACTGACCCCTGAGGGACCCCACAAGCAAGGCCAAGACATCTGGAAGAAAACTCGTGAACATACTGCACTCGCTCAAATATTTTTGCCACAATTTTGCCTGTTTTTGTACAGTATCTCAGTTTTCGTACTCCATTTTTGTATGTCTTTTTTTGTTTGATTCGGTGTATGTTTGTCCTATGTTTTTGTATTATTCAGATTTTGTTGAAAATTTTTGCCTTAATTTTGCGTATTTTTGTATACTATTTCAGTTTTTGTATGATTCTGTTTCTCTCAAAAATCATCCCCAAAATTTAGCCTCCCCCAATTTTTTCCGTGTTTGTATTGTCTCGGTTTTTGTCTGATTTGGTTTTCCAGAAAAAGCATTTGTACAATGCGTACATTTTTGTGTATTCAGTTTTTGTTGAAAATTGTGCATGTTTTTGTAAACCATCTCAGTTTTTGTATGATTCTATTTCTCCCTCAAAAACCATTTTTTCTTAATTTGTTTTTCTTTTTGCCAAAACTGTGCCTGTTTTTGTGAACTATATTGGTTTTGTTTAATTTGTTTTTTGATGAAAATTTTCACCAAAACGTTTCCAGTTCTTGTGCACTGCCTCAGTTTTAATATGAATCGGTTTTTGAAAGAAATTGTCACCCAAATTTTGAATCAGTTTTCATACGCCATCTCCATTTTTGTATGCTTTGGTTTTTGTCTCAAATTTTAGCCAGAAATGTATTGTCCACTGTTTGGGTTTTTGCTTGACTGTTTTTTTGCTGAAAAATTTCACCCAAATTTTCATTTTTTGTACGTTGTTTATTGGTACAGTTTTCCTCAAAAAATGATTGCCAAAATTGTGCCTTGGTTTTTGCCTTTTTTTACTATCTCCATATTCATATAACACATTTATGAGATTTTTCTTCCTACACCAGTTTTTGTATGATTCAGTTTGTGTGGAAACCTGACCCCAAAATTGTGCTTATTTTCCTAAACTATCTCTGTTTTTGTATGATTTGGTTTAATTTGAAACTGTATGGAATAATTCTGAGTCTTTGTATGTTTTTTTTTTACTTGAAAATTTCTCCAAAATTTTGCTTTGATTTTTCTTCACTGTTTAGGGTTTTGTACGTATATGTAGCGCGCAAAAAACATGTCCAAAGCACTGAACATTTTGCTGACTGACTGTACGTGTGTTTTTAAATGAGTATGGTTGCTAAATAACCCGCCATGGGGCCACAAAGTTGTGATTTTGATAAAGGTTAGAAAAAAGTCAAATGTGTCCCTTTTATTTGTCATTTATAATTGATTCCCTGCGTGTACTACTAGCGTTTATCTATAAAAACGTATTTTTGTTCATATTTTTGGGTGTCTGGAAAGGATTAAATGGATTTGCATTATTTATTATGGGAAAAATCACCTAGGTTTTCACACATTTTGGTTTTTGCCGCAGCTTTGTGAACAAAATAATAAGGAAAACCAAGGTCCGGCTGCCCGCAACCCTAATGAGGACAAGCGGTATAGAAAATGAATGAATGAATGAAAAGTGCGGCTGTAGAAGCTAAAGGTCTGAGTTGCTCACCAGTAGTGCAAGCGGGGGCGTAATTGAGTGTCAGGAAAGGCTCTCCAATTTTGGGAATAAGAGGGTCAAAAACTCAGCAGATGGGAAATTGTGTCACTTTACTTTCATGATTTGACCAACTTGAAAGTGTCACGTGGGAGCGTTGTGGTCATCCTCAGCGGCACCTCGTAAAAGCTCTCGCAGTCGTGCTGGACTCAAGGAGCTTTGGTGTCTCCGACAAAAATCTGTGTGTGTGTTTCAATCTGTGTGTGTGTTTTTTGTGCAGAGCTGCCACCAAAGGGCGGGGGGAGGTGCCGGCAGGAGGACAGATGGTCTCTCTCATGGTGGCTGAAATAAAAGAGGGAATTAGACGACTCCAAGGTGTACACTCTGACGGCAATTACAGCAAATAGATTGGAAGCGGACCTGCAGGCACCCGGTGAGGCAGCTCCACGGGGAAGAGCTCCACCTCACTGCATTTGGTCTGTGCACCGCCACAATAAAAGCACACGCCAAGCTTCCTCCACCATCAGGACTTTTGTACGAGTGTCAGAACATACACTTTCAAATGGATTTACATTTGGGGTGGGAGCTCTTTGGGTTTGTTATTCAGCAGCCTGCGGGAGTTTGAAAGCAGTCAATTACTTTGGTCTTGCTCGCTTCCGCTTATTGATTCTGGAACGATTTCACTCCCCCCACCAAGTTGGGATATGCAGCAATTGAATTAAATACACCGACACGATCGATGTCAAATATGTAACACATCCGCCATTTGCCTTCACCGCCTGTGCAATTGTTGACTGGAAAATTCCTTACGGAAGCTCAGAAATTCCACACAACCCATAAATATGAACCAAAAATACATTTTATCCACAATAGTTCCATTTTACGTGCCGAAAACAATGTGAAGTTTCTATAAATGAGGAACTTATTCCTGATGCAGACTTACTTTCTAGTGTTTCTCTACTTTTTATCAAATTGCTGCCACTCGCAACTTTATTTGGCCCCATGGCGTGTCATTCAGCAGTTTCACTGAGTAGTGAGTCGGTGAGCTTTGTTTGGACACCTGATTTTGCAGAACAAAAAAGTACAGGGAAAGCTTGCTAGTTTCTTGCAGTATTATATGAAACTGAGATTGGGTACAAAAAGAGAGACAACATTTTGGCCAAAAAATTTGACAAAAACACAGTCATGCGAAAACTGGGGTGTTGAAAAACTAAGACAGTGTATGAAAACCAAGGCATAATTCTGGCAAATGCTTTTGACACAAACCAAATCATTCAAACCTGGAGCGTATGAAAACAGAAACAGTGTATGAAGATCGAGGCAAAAAAAACAACCAAATCATACAAAAACAGTCCAAGGCATCATTTTGGAGACATTTTTTGATGAAAACTGCAGCGTTCAAAAAACAGATCAAGGCAACAATTTTTAACATACTGTAAACCAACTTATACAAAAAACGATGGCGTACAAAACCCAGAGAGTGTGCAAAAACAAAGTGAAGATTTTTGATGAAAACTCAATGATTGGGAATCAAAACCAACACAGTGTGTAAAAACCAAGGCAAAATGTTGCCACAAACCAAAGCGTTGGACACAAACCAAATCATTCAAACCTGGAGCGTATGAAACACAGTGTATGAAAATCGAGGCAAAATTTTGGCCATTTTCCCCCCAAAAATAATTATACAAAATCTGTGGCGTACGAAAGCCGAGGTAAAATTTTGGTAAACTTTTTTGACAAAACCTGATTCGTACAAAAACGTATGAAAACTGAGGTTTGACTGTACAAATAAATGAAGCTCATATTTCCATTGAGGATTTTGAATGTGGAGAATAATTCAGTGGTATTTTATTTTGCAGAGCAGCAGGGAACAGCAGAAGCCATTAGGCCGAGCCCCGTGGCTGCATGAAATGAAAGACATTTAGAGAAGAATTGTCTCTCACCCCCAAAACCTTCAATGCAGAAATGATAACGATGCAGCATAATGAAACAAAAGGATCCTTGCCAAAGGCCATCAAAATAACATTTGGTTGGAGAGAAACCTTTCGCTTATCCATCAATACCAGAGTGCACTGAAAATGATTCCACCCTCACGGTAAGTTATATTTATTTGCAAAGTTGATCAAGTTGCAGTAGTTTGCAATAAACCCACAAAACATTGAAATATTACATGTAATGTTAGACACTCTCACAGTTTTTTGATGTACTGTATATTATAACCATACAAACCATAAAAACTATAGTTGAGCTAATCAGGCTAAATTTCCAATGAAACCACAATGACAGGTATGATACTGTTACAAATGTGTTTTTACCTATGTGCTCTTTGTTTCTGTATCAGACTGTATCTTTTCCTCTCCAGAGGATCTACAGCGTTTCTCGCTACAAAATGAGAAATCAAGACGGCATTGTGTACGATGTAAATAAGGCCAACTTTGGCCCGTGAGTTATGGCCTACGGAACCTGCTGCACTCTCTTGTTGCATAAATTCATGAACACTAAATCACCAACCGGCTTGTGAAAAAGTTAAAACAAAAGCTAATTAGGCAGCACACGTGTGTAACAGATCTATGTATGTTATGGAAAACACCCTGTGTTCATATTCATATTATGGATAATAAAGAAAAGAAGGTTATACTGTAGATGACAGAATGTTTCCATGTAAATACGTGCAACAAGTATTGATTGTGGCATCCCCTATGGAAAAGCACATCAGTACTGCACTCTGTCCTTCTAAATGTACTTACTATGCCCTTTTCCACTGCATGGTACCTACTTGGCTCAGCTCTTCTTGCAACTGAAGCAATTCAGCTAGTATGAGATACTGTTTCTCGTACAGTGATGATACCATATACATGCGCATCAATGCCGACGTTATTGTAACATCTGAGAATAATAACAATAATATTGTAATAAATACAATACTAGAAAAAATAATATTGTCATCCAACCAATTTCTATACCGCTTATCCTCATTAGGGTCACGAGTATGCTGGAGCCTAACCCAGCTGACTTTGGGCGAGAGGCGGGGTACACCCTGAGCTGGTCGCAGATAATATGACGATAATACACACAGTATAATAATAAAAATTTTAGTTTAAAAAAATCTTTTTTAAACACCTCATTCACCATAAGTTGGTATTCTTTTTTTAAACATGTGATAAAACTGGTAAATGCACAGCATACATGTACCACTGTTAAAAACACCCCACAATGTTTGCATTAGATCTCACACCATAGTTGTGTGCTGCGAGCAAAACTTTGTTCGGCTGTGTTAGCATTAGCTTCGACAGCCTGCAAACTTGCAGCGAAGTGAACACAAGTTCATATTTGATGCGAAGTCTTTAGTGGAATGTGTGACATATTTATCACAGTGTATTTATAAATATGAGCATTTGTGTATGTCATACATGTATACAAGATATGTACTCAGTGGAACCTTGACTTACTTACGAGTTTTCCGACATACGAGCCGTTACGCGGACACAATTTTGCTTCGGTATACAAGCTTTGATGTGACTTACGAGCGTACAAACATCTATTAAAGCCCCATCCACACAAAGACGATCCGAGGCCTAAACGCACAATAACCTCCTCATCCGCATCATCCGTACGAAGTCGCCGTTTTCAAGTGCAGTCCTGATGCATGATATTTATAATAAATAATAATAGTGCTGAGTGGTATATAAACAATTATGACAAAACATTGTTGTGGTGCAGAAAATGTTCTCACTAGGATGCAAAGTTAGTAATAAGATGATAGTTATTAGACATAGCAATGACAGTCAACAGACCATTTACTCTCCAATGAATGAAATAGTAGTAGTAGTAGTAATTAAGTGGTAATAACAATGGATGGGCACAATATTTCACGACTCTTTTTCCTTGTATTTTGTAAACATCAACTGTTTCTAATGTTTCTTGAAATCACTCATTGTAGAGCAATGTTTTACTTTTTTACTTAATCCATTTCATAGTTTGATTCCACATACTGAAGTACCAAAGGTTTTTAGTGTTGTTCTTGTTCTTGCATATTGTTGAGAAAAATTGCATGACATTCTTTGATAACTAGTTGTTGTTTGCTTTATGCATCATTTTTGCCGTCTGAAGGTTCACCAGATCAGCAAATAATTGTGATTTTTAAAAAAAGTGCATTTGTATGCTCTCTCTACTGCGCATTATGGATTATCCTAATTCTAATTGATCTTTTTTGCCGTACATCAAGCGAGTGAAGTGTACTTTTGTGGTTATTTCCCCATATCTCCACACAATAAGTTAGATATGGTAACACCAGAGAACAATGGAGAGTTTGGAGTGATTTTTGATCCAATACAAATTTTATTTTGTTCATTATCGAAGTATTTCTTGCTACCTTATGTTGTATTTTTTTATGTGGGGACTCCAACTCATTCTGTTGTCAATTATGACGCCCAAAAATGTATGTTCATTCACCCTTTCAATTTCCATCCCGTCAATTTGTATCTCGTTGCAAGTATCTCTTCTGCTTTTTCCAAATACCATCATTTTGTTTTACTTAGATTCAAGGATAATCTGTTTTTATCAAACCATTTTTTTTTAGAGTAATCATTTCATCTGAAACTTTTCTTATTAGCTCTTGTGTGTTTTCTCCAGAGCAGAAAGCGGTGGTATCATCTGCAAATAGTACTAGCTTTAGGTGTTTTGTGACTTTGCAGATGTCGTTAATGTATAGGTTAAATCATTTTGGTCCCAGTATTGACCCTTATGGTACTCCACATAATATGTATAAAAATGTAGATGTACTGTATATTCTCCAAGCTTCCCATAAGCTTCACATATTGATTCCTGTTTGCAAGGTAGCTCTTAGCCCAATCCTGAACTAACCCTCTGATTCCATACCTTTCCAATTGTGTAGTTAGGATGTTGTGATTGATTGTATCAAAAGCTTTCATCCATGTTAAATCCATGAATACTGAGGCTGCACACTTTCTATGGTCTATTGCATCCGTAATTTCCTCTGTGATTTCAATCAGTGCCATAGAAGTGGAAATATTAGCTCTGTATCCGCATTGGCTGTCCGCCAGGATGTCATTCTTATTGAGGAATTTGTCCAACCTATGGATGAATAACTTTTCGATGAGTTTGAAAAATTGGGGTAATAATGAAATTGGTCGGTAGTTTGTGAAATTATGTTTATCTGCATTTTTGAAGATTGGAACTTCTTTAGCTGTCTTCATTTTGTTTTGGAATTTGCCCGTCTGGAATGATAGATTGCTGATATACGTTAGCGGTTCTGCGATCTCATTGATAACCATTTTTATCATTTCCATTCCAATTCCATCCCAATCAGTTGATGTTTTTGCTTTAAATTTATGTACAATGTCAATCATTTCTTCTTTGGTCACATCAGTGAGAAACATGGAGTTAGGGTTCCTGTCTATAGTCTCCTTCCCTTCCTCCACTGACCAGAATTTTGGGATCTCCTCTTCCAGTTTTGGTCCAATATTTACAAAGTAGTTACTTCTCAGCTACGTCCCTCATTTCATCATTATTAACATTTCCAAGTGTGAAGTATTGAGGGTAGTCTGCTTTCTTAGTGCCTTTCCTAATAATACTGTTTGGAATGACCCAAGTAGCTCTAATGTTGTTTTTATTCCTATCTACTATTTGTTTTTAATATTCTTTCTTACACATTCTCAAAATATTTGTATATAACATAACTTGTTTTTGTACATTGTATATGTTTTTTCGTCTTCTTTTGTTTGTTGAATTATAAATTTCCTTTATAAAGTATTTTTCTTCTTACAGGTATTTTGCAGACCTTTTGTCATCCATGGCTGATTACTCTTCTTTTGCTTGTTAGACATTTCTCTCAATGGACAGTGCTTATGGTACAGCTTCATAGAAGTCATTAGAAAGTGTTCATATGCTTCATCCACATTGCTACCAGTGTACACACTCTCCCATCTTTGTTTGTCTAAATCTTTTTGGAAAACATTGATGCTATCTTCTGTGTGTAGTCTTTTGAAGCTTCGTTTGTCCTCCATCTTTCGTTTTTTGTAGTTTTTATTGTAAATTGTGAACACTGGAAGATGGTCACTGATGTCATTGATTAGAAGGCCACTAGATGTGTTGTTATCAAAGTAATTAGTGAATATATTATCAATTACGTGGCACTGTGGTCTGTTATTCTGCTTGGTCTTGTGATTTTTGGGTATAAGCTGAGGCTGTACATTGTACCAATAAAGTCGTCTATTCTACTTTGCTCGTTTGGATTCAGAAGGTCAATGTTGAACTCTTTACAAACAAAGATGATATTTTGGTTGATGTTTGAGAAGGTTTCCTTCATCCAGTCCTCAAATATTTCCATGCTTGACTTAGGTGTTCTGTACAGACAGCTTATTAGAATGTTTTTGCCTTTTTCTGAGCAGATTTCAATTGTTATGCATTCTAAAATGTTGCCAACAGCAAATGACATGCTCTTTACCATGTTGTGGTTCAGAGGTTTGTCCACGTACACAGCCACTCCTCCTCCACTTTTGTTGTTCCTGTTGATGCAGTTCTTTTCATAGCCTTCCAATACAAGGTCCATTTCCTTGTCAGCATTTATCCAAGTTTCTG
Organism: Oostethus manadensis; assembly: GCA_024372805.1. Classification (NCBI taxonomy): domain Eukaryota; kingdom Metazoa; phylum Chordata; class Actinopteri; order Syngnathiformes; family Syngnathidae; genus Oostethus; species Oostethus manadensis. The sequence goes on from QODF01000063.1 coordinate 1,971,044, forward strand.
AGATTGCAATTACTTTGAAGGGCTCTTTGAATTGTTCCAAGTAATGCCTGATGTTGTTGTGATTTGCGAGCATGCTTCTGCTGCTTATGTGGATATAAACAGTAATATTGGGTAATTTGTTACCAGTGTTTAGATTATTCCTGTATTGTTCCTCCGTGTAGTAGTGGCTGGCATTTTTGATGTAAAAAAATGTTTGTGTCCAGGTCTTTATCCAGATCCAGATGTTTGTGGTCTGTAAGACTAAAAGTGTCCAGTTGAAGATCTCCTTGTCCAGCGAACTACAGTGTTGTGTTAGGAGTGTCGTTAAATGTATTTTGATGGGTTCTTAGTTCTAGTGCATCTGGTTGATCAGTTCCTAGTGTCTTGCTGATGGCATTCCCACTTAACATTGACTCTAATACTTTCCTCTGTGTCCTTCATGTTTTCGGGTTGTTTTCCTTTTCCATGTTGTTGTTTTGATGTGGTCTTTAGTATTTGTCCAAGTCCTGTATATGCTTGACAGCAGGATCCATTTAGCTTAATGAAAATTTTGCAGTTGGCGGTCCAAGTGCCTTGGATCTTTCCCTGCTTCCTCAGGTCACGTGTTTTCTCGGCAATTTCAGCGTTGCGTTTTGTCAGACGCTCATTCATGTAGACATTTGTTCCTTTCAGCTTCCCTCACTGCTTCAGCAGTGCAACTTTGAATTTCCTGTTAGTGAATTTAACGATGATGACGGGAGTGGTGCTGTTCCCGTCGTACAGTGGGATGCAGGTGTGGATGGTGTTGATGTCCACTTCCACTTCCTTTGAATGTAGAAAATTATTGTTGACGTCTTCTTCGTCTAATTTCTCTTTATTCACGACTGCTCTGGCATATGACCTGGGTTTGATTCTGAGCCCTGTCACCATCACATTCATTCGTGTGTTCTGATCCATATCATCAATTGTGGTCTTCAATTGCTCGATGATTTTCTGTTTTCCTTCCATGTTTGACTTCTTGGAGAGCAGTGCCTAAGGCTGCATTACTTTCTTGTAATGGTTTTTTCTCTTCTCTCAGATTGTTTACTTCCTCTCTCAGGAGTTGAATCTCCTTTTTCATGGCACCTGCTCATTTATCCATTTTTTTTCCAATTTCTTTGTGGATTCCCTTTATGATTTCGTTCAGAATTTACTTTTTTTTTTTCAAAATCATCCTGTGTGTTTTCTTTGCATTGCAATCATGCCTTCTATTTGCTCGTTATCCCCTCCATTAGTAAATTGTCATAGTATTTGGACTTGAACCTTTTTCTTGTGCTATTATGACATGATTATCATAAAATGGCAACTTTTTCTTGTTATATTGCTATTGCTGCGGGCCCTAAAAAACAGCCATGGGCTGCAAATGGCCTTGAGGCCACCGTTTGGACACCCCTGATTTACACACATTGTTATGGTGGAGTTCAGGACGCAAAGCAAAGCCATCAAACAATTCACTTTTTTTCTACATAACTAGCCGCCATGTGAACGCATAATGTTTTTTTATATATATTTATGTGTGTTTACAGTATATATACATTATATAGGGCTGTCAAACTACCAAAATGTTTAATCATGATTAATTGCATTTTGTCCATAGTTAACTTGTAATTATTTGCAGATATCAAAAAGTTGTTATCTATAACTAGAAGGTATGTAAATCTCTGTGGTGAACGATACGATACACAACTACAATGATAGCTACATCAAGTTTTTTGTCAAGGGATATCAATGTTGTAAATATGGGCCATTATTTTATTCAGAAAAGAATGTACAGTTAGAAATCCCCAATTTTTTTATGTTTAATGCGCGCAGCAATTTGTCCTGCTTTGCATGACGGTCCTTGAGCGCAACTTCTAATGTTCACCCATGCACAGATAGACTACTGTACCGGATTTCCCCCCCATTTTCTTTCAACTCACATTTGCTTCCTAATGCTGATACTATGTGGAAATGCATAAAGGTAAGATTTAATGACCGTATTGAGTGCTAATGTGCATATTTGTGTGGGGCACCTCTCTAAAAGGCAAAGTAGTCCTGCGGGCACCTGACAGCCATCGACCCACACTGCCTTTGCGATCGACACAGTGGCTACCTCTGCTCTAGTGCTAGCCTGACGACCAGGCTAAAGGCTACACTGTGACTCCCATTCTATTCTGTTACAATAGCATTCATTGACAACGAGTAGCCATAGAGTTTATCAACTATCGTGGTGATCTACTGTATTAAACTGTATTTGGTCTTCTTTTGAACAAAAATTCTCTGGTTTTGAGGCTGAGAAGTCAAAACTGCGTTTCACTCCTTTGTTGTCTTTGTTAGCTTTCAGGATGCATTCAAAGTGGCGTGGTTTTCGTAGTTTCTTGCAGTACTGTTGTGGAGTGGAAAAGCACTGCTTCTAACGGTGGTGTAGCTCTAAATAGTCGTGTTTTTACATATGAAACCCGGTTCACTGGGCTATACTTTTTACTATTTGATGACCTCTAACAAGCTGATCTGGTTTTTGTAAAAATCTGAACCTGAGTGTTTGGAACATGAGCTCACAGAAAGCGTAAATAAAATTATACGCGGCGTGTTTCGCCGAATCATTGTTAAGCCTGGCCTCCTGCGTGGAAAAAGCAATTATGATATTATAAATCTACATTCATGTGAAATAACACAAATTAATATTGAGACGAGGACAAAATAGCCCACATTAACAATCTTAAAACTCAGCATCATGTGACAATCTTATGGGCTTTCATGCAGAATGACGGAATGAGAAGCATTTTACAGAAACATCTGCAAGCAGAGCTAACCCAGAAAGCCATTTTTCATCTGAGGTGAACGTTTCCTTTCAATTGGCTGGAAAAATCCAATTTTTGTGCCTTTAATGATGATTTCCTCTACCATGTTGACTGCAGCATAGTCTTTACGGTCTTCTGCACTTTGACTGTTTTATTTGACTAGAAACACGCACACACACTGAGGCCTAGTTTTTGGACTGTAATCAGATTTTTGTTAATTCAGTTGTCTATTTCTTACAATTTTGTTTTGTTGAGACAAAATGTTTCAAATAAATATGGAACTTTTTCCAAAACCTGGAGTACACTTTGCAGTATCGGTCTTATTTTGCATAGACACTATGTTCATTTGAAATGGATCCCCAGAGAAACCACGCCACATTGAACGTATCCTTCAAAGCAAGAATGCTAGCAATGGCAACAAAGGACGGGAACGAAGTATTAACTTCTCAGACGTACAGTAATAAGTGAGTTTTTTTTAATTATCATTAGGAGCCCACGGATGGGGCACCCGTAAAAATGCCCCCGACCCATCTCCAAACCTCCCTGCCAGCTTGACGTTGACATTCTGCTCTAATTTCAATATCAAAATATTTGCAGTACAAGTCATTGTTGTAATTATTAAATTAGATTCAGCTCCACAACCCTGCCCTTCTCTCTTTAATTGCCCTTGTTTACTCACCACACAATCCTTTTTTTAATCCCTCAATATACCTCTCTCAATTATTAAACACATTTAGTATATGCAATATATACTTTTCATGTACTACTATACACTACTAATCAATGATATTGGCAGATGATGTATGGACACATAAAATGGGAACCGCAGTGTAGCCTTTAGCCCGATCGCCAGGCTAGCGCTAGAGCAGGCGTGTCCAAACTTTTTCCAGCGAGAGCCACATATTAAAAATGGAAGGATGCACCTTTGCCACTTTGATATTTTGTAACGCAATATAGTTGTGATATAGATGAAAAATCCTTTTATGAGTATCAAGTATTACTGACATGTTATACAATGTTGTTTACAGCCACGTTAAGAAGCTAATTGCTGATACAGTATCCATTAGCTTCACCACTGATATGTGTTCATTCCACCCCAGGAAACACGTGATGTTACACATATCGTTATCGGTGCCTGTTGATACTGGAATCGGAAATTGTCAAAAAAGCCAAAATCAGACATCCCTACTTTATTCCTATTTTATCTTACTTTTTCCCCTCATAATATTCCAAGTTCATTCTTGTCAAATTGAAACTTTTTTTCTCATTAGAATATTGAGAATTTATTCCTTTATTCCTGTAAAATTACAGGTTTTTTTCCCCTATTTCAACATTTTTCTTGTAAATTTGCTTCTCGTAATTATGACTTTATTCCCATAATAGTTTGACTTTATAACTTTATACACAACCCAGTTTTCTCACAAATGACAACTTTTTTCATTGTTGTGTTTGTTTCTCTTAATAGTACAACAACAAATAACACCTTTTTTATTTATATATTTCTACTTTATGCCACTCAAGTGATATTATTTTCCCTTCTTTAAAAATTATGACTTTTTCTCATTAGATTACAACTTTTCTCGTTTAATACTCGGATGTTATTTTTGTACATTTATTGCTGATTTTTCTATTTTTGCTGGGTTTTTTTTAGTTTTCTTGTTTAGAATGTGCCGCACTTAGGACACCACTGCGCTAGCGGCTTGCAGGCTAGAGAAGCTGCGTTTACATAATGTACACGTCTCTCTACACAAGCTGTGACTTGACATTACTTTCAGGCAGGAGCTGCCCATATTGGTATCGGTAATGAAGTGTTGGACAATATCACATATGAATACAAAAACCAGTATCGAGCATCTCTTCGCAAGCGTCCATAAAGTTTGATCAGACACTTTGACAATTCTAACATTGTATGCACATAAACACGAAATAAAAGCTGACGTGCAAACGTGTCGTATTTTGTTCTTAGGCAAACCAAAATCATTTCTTGAGCGTGCAAACACCTTATCGGCCGATTGAAGTCTTTTAAAGAGCTATTTAATATCCTCCGTGAATGATTTTAATAGAGCGAGTCATATTTCAGGTGGCCCACGTCTCAGATTGTATCGCTGCTCAACATTTGTCACCTGTCAAATTATTTTCCCCCTCGCGTGTCGCGTTCATTTGTCAAAACGGCCTCGCTCAAACTCGCCCGCCGCTGCACGTCCCACTAAATCAGATTTTGGAGTTGAGGGCGGGGGAGGGCGGGGGTTTGTTTGGGTGTCATATTCATGATGATGAAACAACCGATCTCTATAAATTTCCATTCATCGGAGTCATCATGCATTCAAATAACAATCGACTGAAGCATAAAGTGAGTGATTTTTTTTGTAGAAAACGATGAATTCATCACCAGCCTGCAGAAATGACTCATCTCCTGGGGATGGACACTAGCTTTTTAGTAAATATTTCTCCAGTGTCAGATCAACTATTTCATTCTTCTGGCTACTTTGAGCCACACGTGAATTACGGCCGGTGCATGCGATACACATTCATTCTTCCCTCCTGACAGTTTTATGCAACTCATTATCCGCTTTGTGGCCGTGGCTGTGAATGGAGAACCTGCAGGGGGTTTTATGTGGAGCCAGTAGCGCTGGACCACATTGACCACATTTTACACACAAACTCGCGCACAAAAAGGCAGGTTAGCTTTTAAGGAGACTTTTTCCAGCAAGGGCCAGATACTGAAAAATGAAAGGATGCAACTTTGCCACTTTGATATTTTAAAAAGCAATACATGTAGATATGCCAAGTTTTGTGATACAGGATGAAAACGTGTATTATATATATTTTTTATTATTACTTCTGCTTTTTTCCCCCATTTTTTGCATTTTTTTCTCTTTTCTTCTTTTCTTTCTTCATAATGTTTATCCTTTAATATTATGACTTCATAATAGTTTGAATATATTCCCATAATATTTTGACTTTTACCATAATATTTTGACTCCATTCCCATAATAGTTGGACTTTTTTCCCTACCTATTTTTTCAAAAATGACCACTTAAAAAATGACGACTTAAACTTAAAGACAACAACTTTTAAAAAAATAAAATAAAATTTCAGTGCAGTGCTACTAAAATGATGTTATTTGTCCTCATAATATTACGACATTCTCTTAAAATTCAGACTTTTTTGTTAGAATTTGACTTTTTTTTCTCAATATTTGGACTTTTTGTTGTAATTAATTTTCTCTTTCTCCTGTTTTTCTTTTAGAAATGTTCCACCTGTTTCAACTTCCTTCTTGTTAACATTCTTCTGGTAATATTATGACATTATTCCTGTAATATTTGGACTTAATTTTTTCTCCCAACCCAAATTTCCAAAAATGACAACTTTATTTTGTTTGACTTAAAAAAACTCATTTAAGTGCTACCAAAATGACGTTATTATCCCTTATAATATTACAGCATTTAGTCCCTCGAACCTATGACTTTTTCTTTTAATATTTATTCTTTATTCCCATAAAATTACCGCTGTTTTTTATTTTCTTTTTTTTAATATTATGACTTTATTCCCATTATATTTTGACTTTACTCCCATACTATTATAGCTTTTTCCCTAACCAAAATTTCCATAAAATACAGTTGTATTTTGTTTTTTTTTGCTTCTCATAGCATTAGGACTTTTTTTTGTACTATTACAACATGGCAACATTTTCTTGTTAAATTGCTATTTTTTTTCTCTTAATATTTTTTTACTTTATTTTTGTAAAATGACTGCTGAATTTTTATATTTTGTTAAATTATGTTTTTAGAATGTACTTCGGGCCATTAGAAAAACAGCCATGGGCTGCAAATGGCCTCGAGGCCACCTTTTGGACACCCCTGATTTAAGGTAACCAAGGCTGCGCGTTGCCAGTTTTGGCCATGCGGATGCCAGGGTTTTTTATTTACCTCATGTGCAAATTCTCATTATGGTGCCGTTAATGAGAAACAGAAGTAGCTAAGTGAGGCCAGAGTGGAGGAAGGAGGGGGGAAGTGGCTGGTGGAATGAGGTGTAGCCCGGCCAGGGTGAGCCTACACGGGGGTCCTGTCCAGGGAATCCCAAATCCCCCTCCTAACTGCAACCGCTGCACCCGCTCTTCATTTGTTACTATCGACTCAGCAAGGGCTATTAGCAGACCCCCACATCTGCCTACTGCTGTGATTTAGTGAGCCTCTCCCCACCTTGCTTACATGCACGGCCTACTGGGATATTAGTGAGGTTGGGCAGGATTTAGACCCGTGTGGAAAGGTTTGAACGAGGCACTTTAATTGCACTACATGCTGCCCCAAAATATACTGTACTGTCGTATGACTGGCCTCAAATTCTACTAAATGATGCTCTTGCACTCGTCACCTTTTAATCACAAGTCATATTTTACATTTTTATTTTACAAATTTGTATCCTTTTCATCACCACAAAGCGCTAATATTTTCACAAGGTTGTACATATTAAACACAGTTTGTGCAAAATAAGAGTAATAGTACAAGCATTAGAAAATTTGCCTTTTTTACATTTTGTCCCAACAAAATAGTCATTAGTCATTTCATATCCAATATACTGATATTATATTGCACCTGATGCCAACATCACCATATTAAATAAATAAACTACTAATAAATTAAAAATAAATGAATACATTTTAAAACTACATACATTTTCCACATTTAATCATTAAATAATCATGACCCAAAGTAGATGGAGGAATAAAATAAAATTAAATAAAATGACCTAAAATGAAGTGGAATACAATATACTACAATAAAATACAATTAAATAAAAGAAAATAAAAATAAAATGATATACAATCAAATAAAATAATAGAGTAAAGTAAATATTAAAGTAAAGTAAAGTACATTGAAAATATAAAATAAATAGTATATATACAAATGTTAAAATAAAATAAACAATAAATTCCTACTATAAACAATTTACAAATTGTAAGTTACAAATAATAATAATAATAAT
>QODF01000063.1:1978852-1997575 GCA_024372805.1 Oostethus manadensis
GAGGGACAGCACATGTTAGAGGTTTTGGAGATAAAGTCAGAGAGGCCAGACTGAGATGGTTCGGACATGTCCAGAGGAGAGATAGTGAATATATTGGTAGAAGGATGCTGAGTTTTGAATTGCCAGGCAGGAGGCCTAGAGGAAGACCAAAGAGGAGGTTTATGGATCTAGTGAAAGAGGACATGAAGGTAGTTGGTGCGAGAGAAGATGATACAGAAGACAGAGTTAGATGGAGGCAATTGATTCGCTGTGGCGACCCCTGAAAGGATAAGCCGAAAGGAAAAGAAGAAGAAGACAATAATTTAGTTCATTTAATCCAATTAAATCATATTTAATTGAACTAAAAGAATACAGAAAGCCGCATTTTTTTACGTGGCACGAACATCCGTATAAGAACAAAGTAAAGTAAATTTCATTCATTCATTCATTTTCTATACCGCTTATCCTCATTAGGGTCGCGGAGATGCTGGAGCCTATCCCAGCAGACTTCGGGCGAGAGGCGGGGTACACCCTGGACTGGTCGCCAGTCAATCGCAGGGCAGTAAAGTAAAGTAAATTTGAGTTTGAATAAAGTGCAAAGTATGAAACTCTACTAATGCAATCAGTGAAATTATAAACTGCTTTTTTGTTTTCTGTGTATGAACGCTTCACAAACAAAGCATCAAAGTACAAAGACGTCTTGCCAGCTTGCAAATTGCATGATTACATATTTGCCTACTCATAAGCTAAAGGCAAAACTTGGAAATAATTCCAGACTGCGGACGCATATTGAGATCATTTTCAGCAGAAACAACGATACCGAAATGAACCGATATCTAAAAGTTCTGTAATTAAAAGTGACAAAGATAAATAAAAATCAAAACAAATAATTGAATAAAAACGGAACTTTACGATATATTTCTATGAATATCTCTTCCTGCCTCACTCCTTCCTTCAACCCTCGCCCTCAGTAACGCTAACAATGACCATGAGCTCTCATGTGTGCCAAGGGTGGACCAGAATCATCTTTGGCTGAGTCCAGCCTCTGCTGGGAGTGGCTGGCCATCCCCGGGACAACAAGTCGACACTTTGCTGGCCCTTTTTTATGGTTTTATGGTCTTGGCCTTCCCCTTGCTCGTGAGGCAAATGCTGGCCATCAAACCAAACAATTTATGGCCCGGTGTAAATTTGACCTTGGGCCTCTTTAACCGCCAGTGTCCCCTCTTTCCCAAGAACACACACACACACTTACACACACATATGTGAAGACCTTTTTGCCTGATATGGGTTGCGAATTTTGGACTGTGACATTTGTGTTCTTGTCGTCGCTGTGCCGATGCAACGTGATGTTGACCCGGTGGACTTCCTCCTTCTTTTTGGAGAGCGGAGCTGGAGGGTGTTGCTTATTTACTGCCTCGCCTTCTCCTCCTCCTCCACCAACACATTTGGGCGTCCTTCTCTTTCCGCTCGCTGTTGTTTATAGCAGCAGAAAATCACAGGTTAGAGTTCACATTCTGTGCTTTCCTTGCCACCTCCCACAGATTTGGCCTGAACCACCATCAAAACATACTCCCTCGTAGGAATAAACACTCACTCAAAGGTGCAAAAGCTGTGAAAAACATTGAAAGGATGGACATTCATCTACATATTTTTATGCTTGGGAATATTCTCATTTATGCAGGTCATTGTATTTTCAGGACATTGACCAGATAGCAAATTACGTTTTTTTCCTCCAATCCAAGCAGGCTTCATCAGGTCATGCTTAAAGACTAAATAGGACAGCTTTAATATTTATTTGATATATTCATTTTTCCTTAATTCTAGATAGGAATGTTTGCTTTTTTGTATATATTTTGCTGCTCTTTCTAGTTTTTGAGCATCAACTGATAAAGCCTGCTCAGATGAGAAGTGAAACGTCTTCTACAACAACCGTAATAGTTCAGTGGCAATCACTTCTAGAAAGGGCCGCTCGAATCAGACCAGAGCTGTCCTATCTAGTCTTTGAGCATGCAGTGATGAAGCCTGCTCAGATGAGAGGCCAGACATCTTCCAAGACAACCTGAATTGTCCATTGGCAGTCATGTCTAGATAGGACAGCTGGATTCAGACTAGAGCTGTCCTATCGAGTCTTTGAGCATCAATTGATGATGGCTGCTCAGATTCCATTCCATTCCATTTTCCTCCGCTTATCCGGGTCCAGGTTGCAGTGGCAGCAGTCTCAGTAAAGAAGTCCAGATTTCCCGGTCTCTGGCCACCTTTTTCGCTTCCTCCGGGAGGACACCAAGGCATCCCCAGGCCAGCTGTAAGATCCAGCGTGTCCTAGGTCTGCTTCGTGGCCTTCTGCCAGCTGGGCATGCCTGGAACACCTCACCAGGGAGGCGTCCGGGAGGCATCCGGACTCAACTGGCCACCTCAACAGGCTCCTCTCGATGTGAAGGAGCAGCGGCTCTACTCTGAGCTCTCCCCTGATGGCCGAGCTCCTCACCCTATCTCTTAGAGTGAGTTCAGCCACCCTACGGAGGAAACTCACTTCTGCCGCTTGTATTTGCGATATTGTGTTTTCGGTCATGACCCAAATCTCATGACCATAGGTGAAGTGGGAACATAAATCGACCAGTAAATGGAAAGCCTTGCCTTCTGGCTTCACTCTCTCTTCCCCACGACAGTCTGGTACAGCAACGGCATTACTGCAGACGCTGCACAGATCTGTCTGTTGACCGCACGATTCAACTTTCCCTCACTCGTGAACCAGAACCCAAGATACTTGAACTCCTCCACCTGGGTAAAGACCTGACTCCAAAACCACCTTTTTCGGTACAATTGGAGGTGCTGAGTCTCATCCCAGAAGATTCACACTCAGCTGCAAATCACTCCAGTAAACGCTGAAGGTCACAGCCTGATGAAGCCATTAGGACCACATCATCTGTAAATAGCAGAGACGAGATTCTAAGGCCACCAAACTGGACATCCTCAACACCTTGACTGCACCTAGAAATTCTGTCCATAAAGGTTATGAACAGAATTGTGACAAAAGGCAGCCTTGGCGGAGGCCAACGTTTACCGGAAACAAGCTCGACTTACTGCTGGCAACAGGAATCGGGAGTAATATCAGTCGAGGTCAGAAGGCCCCCTTCCCCACTGTAAAGGTTGTGAACTAGGGACAGCTTCCCCTTTCTCAGGCGTCAGACTCTTTGACAGACCAAAACACATGCTCCCTGGCCTCACTGAACTCCTCCTCCTCTCACAGTTTTTGCCTCGACCACCACCGAAGCCGCGTGCCGCTTGGCCTGCCGGTACCTGTCAGATGCTTCGGGAGTCCCACAAGCTATCCCTGCTGAGTAGGACTCCTTCTTCAGCCTGACGGCAGCTCAGACCTCTGGTATCCACCATCGGGTTTGGGTCTTGCCGCCACGACTGGCACCAACCACCTTGCGGCCGCAACTGCGACTGGCTGCCTCAGTAATGGAAGTACGGATGCTTGGATGAAAGGTGAAATGTCTAAAACAACCTGACTGCGATTGGTTCAAGATAGCTTAAGCCATCCTATCTAGTTATTTAACATCAACTGATGAAGCCTGCTCAGATGAGAGGTGAATCGCCTTCAAAGACAACCTGAATAGTTCAGTGGTGACCACTTTTAGAAAGGACAGCTCGAATCAAACAAGAGTGAAAAAGGGTACATCATATCCCAAAGCATAGACAGGGGTGCCGAAACACACCGGGCTGCAGAAAACATTCAGGTACAATGATAAGAAAATAATAGTTTGTAAATAACTACATACAGTCTATGTGAAGGGATATCCATGTGCCAATTTTAGAAATATTGGCCATTGTTTTATTCAAAAAATAATACAGCTAGAAACCCCACAGTTTTTGCATGTTGCGAGCAGCGACTTGTCCCCCTGTGTTTCTTTAAACTACGGTGTGGGCTGAGGATCAAACAGGATGTGAGCACATTAATTATGCGTCCAAATAAATATTGCAGTTATAGGAAGTTTCTGTTGCTTTGAAAGCCCAATATCGAACATGTGTTATCTGCTTCTGTGTAAGTGACAGTAATAACTAAGCATCGCAACGTCTCTTTATTGGGTTTTTTGTTTTGTTTTTCTGACTCTTCTACTTCTTCCTTCCAATAAGTCACAGAAAAAAGGTAAACATTTTTTCCTCTTTCCTGACCCATTCTTGTCATGTGCACCGTGTGCAGTGTGAGTGACTTTAGGTGCATTTAAGTCCCAGGTAACACCAAAACTCCAATCCAATAAAGAGCTGAGCAAACACAAATACGAGAGTCGTGGTGTTTGGAAAGGCAGGCTTTCTGATGCAGCCCTTATAGTGGAGCTCATGAGACCGTGCAGGTGTACCTAATGAGGTGTGAGTGTATACAGAGCAACTGGGAAGCATGAATGATCCACAGTGAAAGAAAGGCGCTCCAGTTCCTATTCTTCTCACGCATCTCCCAGTGAGACGAGGGCTTCAGTAATCTGTATCCTTTAGCGAGAGAACCCCATGGAGATGCATTAAAGAGATAAATTGGTATCATCCCCGGCGTGACACACTCCTCATCTGTCTCTGCTCTCCTCCATTGATCACAATTTATTTTATTTGTGTTGTTTCGTTATTAGTCGGAAGAAAAGCACGGCATTAATAAAGCCCTGATTATAAAGTTAAACAGATATTGTTACGCAGGAAGCGCAAGGCTCCAGTCCTTCTGCCCTTGGATCTTCTTTCTCCGTGGATATCACAACCGATCACTCACTGTCCGTCTAATTCACTTCTTAACGATTGTCAGCCTCTCCTAAGATGGACACACTTCTTTAAATAAACCACTCAAATTTTGATCCGAGTCTCAGCAGGCACACGTCTTCGATAAAGCATTCAGACCAACTCAGAACCGTTTAAAGGATTCACCAAACTTGCAGGGTTCTTTGAGTCATGCTTTGCCATGCCCAATCGCAAGCATTTCTCAGATGTTTGCTTACCCGAGTTGTACAATATTGTTTTCATCTATTAGTTCCACAATTAATTATATTAATTATATCAATTAAGTATATATTTTAGTAAAAATCCAGTGCAAAATGTGGCTTGATTAAGTGGTGCACATTTTGAATAATAACCAATGTTGGCCAAATGACTTTTAGAAAAGTAATTAGCTATAGTTTCCAGTTAGTTTTCCAAAAAAATATGTTTGAATTAGTAACAAAATACTCGTTCATAAATATAGTTGGTAAGCAAAAAAGTAATTATTGCCTTTTAAAAAATGTTTTACCTACTGACACCTACTGACCAGAGTAGAATACTACATTCACAATTTGAATGTGTTTTCTGAAAGCCCAATATTTGTATTTTACTTCATTGAGCCATTTTTATGCTAGAAAATGTCTCATTTAGGCAAGAAACATGGAACATTTGCTTTAAAATGCATAATTGAAACAAAAATGACCGTGTTCAACCACACAACTGCATGGTGTATTAATTCATATACTTCATAAAAACCGTGACGGAGTCTTGAAATTCAAACATTTGTAATTTGATTATTCTTCACTCCAAACAATAACATGAAATATTTTTACCACCGTTAGTCAAAATACAGGTAATATTCAATCATTATTATATAAATGACAAGAAATGTAATAGTTTGAGATGGTGTTCTTGTATAAAACGTGTACTGGTCCCATGGAGTGAGCAGTGGGAGTCAAGGCGCCGGACCAGTCTCATTTTGTGACACTCAATTGGCGCTGACAGCACAATATTTCAGCAGGATTTTACAGTCGCACAACTTAATATTTGACTTTATGAGCCACTGCTGGTCCCCCATAAACACACAGCAGCCTGGATTACCTTAATAGCTCCAACTCGCTTTACTTTGAAACAACGGGAACTAATTTGTGTTTATTCCCTTGTTATTTTTTAGGTTTATAAATCTTCAACGCACAGATTTCTCACTTTGGTTCTGGTATTGAGTGAATGAAGCCAAATCCTAAATGGATAATGGACTCCGCTTCCCCCTCCCGACACAATTACAGTTAGGAAAATATTGTTTACCTTAATAAAGGAGATTTTTTAAGGACAATAAATAAAATTCTGGTCTATCACCAGGAAATGATTATAAATAATATTGTAACTATTAAAATACAGGAAAAATATGGGAAACTATTAAAACGGGAGGACAATGGGCCTCCATTAGGTGGTACCAGCGGACTTTGGGGAAGCACAGCAACCGAAGAAATGTAGCAAAACATACCGTAAATTCTGGACTATTGAGTGCACCTGAATATTAGCCACACACAACAAATTTAAAGAGGAAAAAAATGTAAAGGTCGCACTATAAGCCGCTGGTGTCCAACATATGGGATATATACACAGAAAGACACACCATAAACCTTGCAATCCCACTTGCACTTGATGTTGCCAATGTCACTTATCAGCTCCTGTGAAACGCTTTTTCAGTGGATTTCAACCACAGTCCAATCAGAAGCAGTAGTAATTCTACACTTGATCAAACTTACGTAAGATTTGTCAGATCAAAACACTATCACTGCCAAAAAACTTCTAAACGTGATATTATCATCCAGTTTACTACTACAGTACAAAAAACACTGTTTAGTGCTAACTGGCTAACAAACGATTTTATAGCTGGAGTTACAAATTCTGCCTAGTTCCCTGAAAAACAAGATGTGATATCAATTTAATAACTTGCTTCATTCCAAATGTTTCCATTGCCTGCTCATTTGTGTAAATTGAAACTGATTTGTTGCCAATGTAGTTTTGTTATTCCCACAGAAATATCACCTTGGTAATTAAGAATGAAGAAATGGTACCCTTTGCTGGACAGGCGGTCAAGAAATTATGACCTGCAACCCTAGCGTCTTGGAGCAAAATCGTAACACATAACTAACAAAGCTGTAGAAGTCTGGGAAAAAAATGTGACTGTAGAGAGGTGAACAGGCTTAATTGTACAGCGGAACTTCGATTTTTGTTATCAATTTATTCCAAAAGGTTCGAGAAAAACCCAAACGTACAAAAAACTAGTTTTTTTTTTTTTTTTTAATGTCAACGTTACATTTGGCAGGCTACAGGTTCACTGCAGGTACATAACAGATGACCGCTGCTAGCCTAGAAAGCTACCAACCTAACTAACCAACTTACTTATTCTAAACTTAAGAAAGTGTTTCAAACAGAGTGGGGCAGAAAGACAAAGAAGCCAAAAAAAACTCCCACACAGAATGAGAGGAGAACCTTTGCTTTAGTTTGATCTCAGCCCTGGCATGTCAACTCAGCTCTGCTAGCTCACTAGCCAGTCACCATGCAGTGTGAAAGGTAATGTAATATAATGCTAATAATTACTGCTGCCTAGTGACCACAATACTACATATATTTTGTCTCTTGATTTTTTTTTTTTACCAATAATAAGGACATAAATGAAAAATGGCTATCGCCAACCCCGAAACACTGATCATTTATACATT
Source organism: Oostethus manadensis (assembly GCA_024372805.1). Classification (NCBI taxonomy): domain Eukaryota; kingdom Metazoa; phylum Chordata; class Actinopteri; order Syngnathiformes; family Syngnathidae; genus Oostethus; species Oostethus manadensis. The sequence goes on from QODF01000063.1 coordinate 1,986,298, forward strand.
TTTTAAAAACTGTGATACAAAGAGGGAGCAATATTCGATTTGCAATACTGGAACGGACGACTGTAATTTGCTTTATACACAAAAAAATACGAGCAAAAAAATACATTTCACTGAGAAAATTATAGTTTCACATGCAGAAAAGTGGATGTATTTTAAACATATTCTAAAACAGGGGTCTGAATTTTGTGGCCCACGAGACGATATTTTGTGGCCACCACCGTTATATGAAAGTTTAATGTAAGTGCCGCCCTCAAGATTTACATTGAAGCGTTCACAAGGCGGTGAAGAAGAGGTAACTATTTCTCTATGAGTAGAGTAAGATTAAAGTAAATTAACTTGTTTATCCGTGCTGAATTGCGGGATAAACACGACTCACTCAGGGTGTCATAAACAGAAAGCACAAAAACATCACACGACTGTGCAACAGGCAGATAACAAGAGACAAGACACTGTTAATAAGGGGGAGTGCACGATAAACGACAACAATGTCATCTGTAGCATGCAACTAGCAGACATTTGTGAACACAGCGTTGCCAAGGAGATTTTTGGTCTGTGCCTGACTAGGTAAACGCGGAGATTCATCCCAGCTCGCTGTTCACGTCAAAAAAAGTGTTGTTAAGTTCACATTACTGATGCCTAGTGATCAGAATACTACATATGACTTGTCTTTCAATATTTTTGACGAATAGTAGGCCACAGTCAACCATGAAAACCATTTATTAATCAATTACTTTACAAAAAAATTTCATTATAAAACATTGCTGCAGTGTAATGGCGTTAAATTTAATTTAAAACATACAGTATATAACACAGCTGCAGTAATTTATAATAAATTGGAGTGCACAGCGAATGTTTATACAGTACGCCACCCCCTTTTGAGTGTATAAATAGTCAATAGAAATAATTTATGGGAATAATTTAAGACATGGGAAATAATGATGACTTGCATGGTGAGTCATGTGATGCACATCCCCGGTCCAGTGTTTCTCTTGAAGGTACCACCTGCAACACCTGGAGGTGTGAGAGCAAGCCATGGTGCAATTAAGATTCCACCTTCATCTTCTCCTGGTAGACAATTAGTGCTGTGCTGCTGTTTGCTCTAATTGCTCTTTCTGCAGGGGTTGGTGGGAAGCCAGTGATTGGGACGGGTAGGGGTTTATCTCTTTTCCTTTACTCTTCCGCCTAAAAAAAATCATTTGTAAACTCCCCGGTGTAATTACAGAGTCTCATGATTAATTGTCTATTGAAATTAGCACATTCTGGGTTTCATTTTAACTGCAACAAATATTAATTAATGTTAACACTCCCCTTGTCTTTTCCCCCCCACCGTCTTTTTTCATTCCGGCCATCAACAATGGGAATGTAGCCAATAACCTGGGTCAGACTGACACTTCTATCACAAAAGTCTGGAATGAAAAGACGGGTGAAGGCCATAAATAATAGCAGCAGGGCAGTGGCAGCCAAGCGAAAACAAAGCAGATTATTGAAATTACGTCTCATCTGTTAGTCGCGAGGTGTCAAAAAATACACAGAGCAGCATCTCTGCTTTTGTTTGCCTTTGGAGAGAGAAGAATATTCACCTTTAAATCCGTTTGTATTTATTTAATCTGTTTCATGTGGGAAATGGCAAGCTGAATAAGTGCTGTATAATCATATTCAGCATATTGTCACAACATATTGCAAACAAGGCAATGTCACCTTGAATAAACCAAGCAGCGCAGGAATACATTTGCGTAATAATATGGAAATGCACACTTCATGCTTTGGAGAATTAGAATATCTTCATACTCTCTCAAGTAAGGAAACAATGGCTTGGATAACAATCTGTTGCTCCAACATCCCATAATATGGCTGTAACGTTACATATTGATTACAGTACCAGTCAAAAGTATGGAGGCACTTTCTCATACCATAAGATGATAAAGTGTCTCCAAACTTTTGACCGGTTGTGTACGTATGTCTTTCTAAAGTACCTAGGGCAGGGGTCGCATACTGAAAGACGTTGCAATTTTACACTATGTACACCAATATGAGGTTATATATACTCTAGATAAGCGCTTGTATACTGTGTATTTAAAAATGAAAAACAGCCTGCATTTTTGCTATGTGGTACAGTACAATATTATCAATATTTATCTCTTTTATTATAAGTTATTATTTTATTATTAGTGTTTCTCTTTTACTGTTGTATTTTTTCTCAAATGGATTTGTTTCGATAATGTTTTGGTTTTTATTTTATTCTTACAATGATATAACTTTTTCTCCAATTAAAAATTTGCCGGGCTTGCAACTTTGTTTTGTTTGATTGACATATTATGATGAGTTTATAAAAAAAAATATTTAATATTTCAGAATCAATTATTTTAATTTATTCATGATTTAATTTTTTTTTTTTTTTTTTACAATATGACTTTATTTTCCTAATATTTCAACTTTATTCTCTTAAAAATTACTGCTGTTTTCTTTTTTTCAGTTTTGCTGTTATTGTGTTTTTAGAATATCCCACGGCCAATAAATAAACAGCCGCGGGTTGCAAATGGATCCCCAGGCCACACCCCTTACCTAGGGGCTGTGGTAACCTGCCTAAAATTAGCATTTCAGGAAACTACCAAAATCACACGAACTGGAAAGGGAATGTACTAAAAAACAGATTAGCCTCTTACACAACAAAAACCCACCCAGACAATCAAAATTGTTTACAGTGCTTACAACTTTGTAGAATTTCCCACTGAATTCTGAGAAGAACACCATGCAAACCTTATCTGCTACCAAGCAAGCTGCTCGACCTTCATGGCCGCCTTCCTCAATCCATGTTGAGATAAAAGAATCACATCCAGCAGATCAAACTAATGTCTTCACCTCTCAGCGTCTCCGGATGGCCTGTGAATAATATCACGTCGAGCGTGAAACCGTCGTGACATAACTTGATCCGCGCACCGATGGCGCACACCGCCACTCGCGCCCTGCAATACATCAGTGCCAGGAAATGCCGGACGTGGAGACGCACTGATTGAATCAGGGGGCCGTGGCGGCTCAGGGGAGAGTTCATCTACAGCCAAGCAGAAGGGTACTTCCCCTCCGCATGGATCCGTCCTAACCATGTTTCAGGACTTTCAGGTCATTCAGTCAACATCTGCCTGACTGGAGACAGAAGAAATGACACGGAAAGAGCGCCTTTCCGGATTCTTGGATGTCTAACGTCCACTTATAACTCGGATTGGCTAGAGGTACAGATTCCTTGAAATAAACTAGTAGTAGGGTCAGTCTTGTCAAATGTGGAGGAGGAAGCACTCCATGAAGCACACCCTCGAGTGTCGCGTTAAGGCGAAGATAACAAATTGGTTATCACGTGCCCTGGAGATGGAGATGAAGGAGACACAAGGGTCTATCACAGCACAAATACAGCAAGAATTTTGGTGTCTGCCATGACAAAAAAAGCATGATTTTAGGTATTTGCAATCACAGATCCAGTATGTACCACCACAGAACGACAGCCTGATTGAAAAGATCATGGGGGTCCATTAAAGATGTCACACACCTCATGGAGGAAAATAGAGCACTGAGCAGGGAAACAAAAGCACTAAAAGAAGAAATTTAGGTGTTGCAAGATAAAAATGCTGCTCTTTGAGGTTAAAAACCCTTTGGAAAAAATAAAGCATTATGCAATGATGTCAAGGCTCTGCTGGATAATATCAAGACTTTATTGGAAGACAATGCTGCCTTGTGTGCTGCTCTTAAAAAGGCTTTAAACCATATAGAAGACAATAGAGCAGTATGCAAGGAGGTCAGGGTTCTACAAGATGATATCAAGGCACTATTGGATGATAATGCTGCTTTACACGCTGCCCTCAAGGAGGTTAAAAATCCTAAGGAAGAAAAACACTCTGAAGGAGGAGAAAGAAGCAAAGGACAATACCACTGAGCTAATGAAAAAAATAACTGATGAGAAGGATCAGAATGCACGAAGGGCTCAAAGTTACACCCAGGTCAAAAGATATGGAAGCTCACAACTGAGGAGAACCAGATTGAATGGATATTCCTTCAACAAAGCAACAGACTGCCAGGTTCCTACAACCAAAATAGATGGATGTAGATATCAACACCATTGACACTTGAATCCCACTGCACAGTATGACAGGAACAACACCATGCCTGCCACCATTGTTAAGTTCATCAACAGGGGATTCAAAACTACAGAGCTGAAACAGAGAAAGAACTTGAAAGGCACAAACGTCCACCTGAATTAGCATCTGACAAAACGCAATGTTACATCGCCAAGAAAGCACGAGACTTGAGGAAGCAGGGAAAGATGTACCAACAGCGAGCTAAATGGAGGTCCAGGAGAAGCAAGAGAGCTGGTTGTCAAAGATATCAACATCATATAATCACGACAACAAGAATAAAGGAGGATACAAAACACAAAGAAAAAAACAAGGAGTTACAATGATTAAGTTCAATAACATGGACTTGGAGATCAACATTGAAAGGGCCTGCTCAACAAGTATTGAAATTAGAGAATTAGAAACTCGTGTATCTACATTACAACACCAGTACAGTATCTACAATATCCTACAGCAGGATGTGGATACACATATACTGCATATAACTTCCATCCACCCATTTTCTATGCCGCTTATCCTCACTGGGGTCGCCCACCCCAGCAAACACAACTTGGTAATATTTTTTTTTACTAATAATAGGCCATTGTCAACCACTAAACAACAATCCTTAATTAGTTAATTATTTTCTCTGGAGGGGGATGCGATAGAGTGAGGGAGCGATATTCCAACCGCAATACAGCGAGGGATGACTGTATATCACAAAGCTGACATGCAGGCTGTTTTTTCTAGTGGTCTGCCCATCCTATGATTTTTCAGTATGCAGCCCTGGATGACAAAGCCTTGGACACCCCTGCCATAGGAAATACTGTAATGTAAATCCAATGAAGCCGTTACTGACAAAAAATACATTTTACAGAGAATAATTATAGTTTTTATGCAGAAAACAACTTATTGGCAAATGAAATGCATACATGAACATCGTTTCTACCATCACTCAAGACTGTTGTTGGTCAATAGTGTTTTTTCTGGGAAATTTTTATGGAATGATGCAGTACAGGGCATACGGACTGATTTGTCACGTGCAATATTGTATGTGAACAGCCAACAGATTGGCAAAAGTCAAAAACCATATCCCACAAAAATAGCCGTAGCAAAACTGAGGTGTGACCAAACTGACTGAACACAATATTTGATAAGATGAGGTGTGCAGATGCATCGAACATTTCTGTCCAGTGAGTGTTGATTCGTCCTCCGATGTCTTTTTGTGACTTTGCTCACAGTGTAATGTCACCCTAACTCAGGAATCTCACAATCCCCTCCAGAGTTGCAATGCTCTAAAAGGACGCTGCGTTGCCATAGTTACCTCCTCCTGCCTTCCTCGTAAGGTCAGTGGCTGTGGAGAGCTCTTCCCTCAGAGAGCCCCTCCTGCAGATCGTATATGGTCGCAGCAGACTGTGAAAATACTCAATTACGTTTGCTTAAAGGAAATGATTTGTTGCAACAGCCCGACTTGTGTGACATCAGCGTTGCTGGGGCAACGGGGGCTGATTGCACAGCCTGGAATTAGGTATTGATCAGAGGAGTGGAGGCCGGGGGTGCCAGTGAAGGGACTGGAAGCGATCCGCCACAAGGATTTACACAGCGAGGGGGTGGGGGTGAACCGCCTGCACACTTTGCCCCTGCGCAGAGAGCTGAAAGGCCCTCAGGAACCAATTTACACAGTGCCACAGTGCAATATCTGCTGCAGTCAATAATGGAAATCTGATGCCCCCCTCCCCGTGCCATCAATGTGACCGTTCCTCTGCCCCTTGTTAGAGCACCTTGAAAGTTCTAGGGCAGTCCTTCCACTCCATAGATTTCCAATGGCGCAGGGGTATTTTGACTTTGCTATGCTGTGTGTAATTACACCTCTAAATAAGCTTGCTCTCGCTCCTCACCCATTCCCTTCCCACATTCCATCACAAATCACCCTTTTAACATCACTTTGCTCCTCTTTTTGAATGAAATGCTTATGTTGAACCGTGCATTTCAAATCTTATGTGAATAGTCAAGACAGTTTTATTTATGTACTGCCAATTTGAAGTTATTACAGGGCTTTTGCACATGAAATAGGTTTAAAACCACACTCCTACACAGCATATAGCCCGGGTGTTAATTTTCTAAAAAAATTTTATGTTCTTGTTACCAGAGAATCAGTCAATGATCAATTTAAAAGGTTTTCAAATTGTATTAAAAATAAGAGCAATACAGTGGTCCCTGTGTGGAAGAAGTGACACCCCCCCAACAAAAAAAAAACCCGATTTGCCTGCAAAATACTTGTAAATTATTTTACATCGTTATAGATCGTAGAGTGTAGCCGCAATGGGGCAATGTAGCTGCAACGGGGCAAATGTAGCCGCAACAGGGCACAAGCCAGTGTCTTATTGTGCCGGTCCAAAGCCCGGATAAATACAGAGGGTTGTGTCAGGAAGGGCATCCGACGTAAAACTTTGCCAAACCAGAACATGCGAATCAGACAAATGACTTCCATTCCGGATCGGACGTGGCCCGGGTTAACAACGCCCGCCACTGGTGCTGTTCACCGACAGGGTGCCGGTGGAAACTGGATTACTGTTGGCCAAAGAAGGAGAGGAGGAAGGTGTGTCCGTAGGAGGAGAGAGAAGAGGAATGCTAAGAGTCTAAAACTAAGAGTTGGGACTTTGAATGTTGGAACTGACAGGAAAAGGTAGAGAATTAGTTGACATGATGCAGAGAAGGAAGGTAGACATATTGTGTGTCCGGGAGACCAGGTGGAACGGTAGCAAGACTAGAAGCTTAGGAGCAGGGTTCAAGCTTTTCTATCATGGTATAGATAGGAAGAGAAATGGAGTAGGGGGGATTTTGAAGGAGGAGTTTGCTAGCATCGTCCTGGAGGTAAAAAGAGTGTCAGATAGCGTGATGAGCCTGAAGCTAGAAATTTAAGGTGTGATGTTCAATGTTGTTAGTGGGTATGCTCCACAGGTAGGATGTGAGATGGAGGAGAAAGAGAAATTCTGGTCAGACCTGGATGAAGTGATGCAGAACATCCCCAGAAGTGAGAGAGTTGTCATTGGTGCGGACTTCAATGGGCATGTTGGTGCAGGAAACAGAGATGATGAGGAGGTGATGGGCAAGTTTGGTATCCAGGAGAGGAACGCAGAAAAACAGATGGTGGTCAACTTCGCAAAAATAATGGAAATGGCTGTAGTGAATACTTTCTTCCAGAAGAGACAGCAACATAGGATGACCTACAAGAGTGGAGGTAGGAGCACACAGGTAGACTACATCTTGTGTAGAAGGTGTAACCTGAAGGAGATCAGTGACTGCAAAGCAGTGGTAGGTGAGAGTGTAGCCAAACAGCATAGGATGGTGGTGTGTAGGTTGACTCTAGTGGTGAGAAGGATGAAGAGGGTGAAGGCAGAACAGAGGACGAAATGGTGGAAGCTGAAAAAGGAGGAGTGTTGCGTGACTTTTAGGAAGGAGTTGAAAAAGTCTTTGGGTGGCCAGGAAGTCCTTCCAGATGACTGGACAACTACAGCTACTGTGATCAGGGAGACAGGTAGGAGAGTACTTGGTGTGTCATCTGGAAGGAAAGTAGATAAGGAGACTTGGTGGTGGAATGAGGAGGTGCAGGAGTGTATACAGAGTAAGAGGTTAGCTAAGAAGAAGTGGGACACTGAGAGGACTGAAGAGAGTAGACAGGAGTACAGAGAGATGCAGCGTAAGGTGAAAGTAAAGGTGGCAAAGGCCAAACAAGGGGCTTATGATGACTTGTATGCTAGGTTGGACAGCAAGGAGGGAGAGAAAGATCTATACAGGTTGGCAAGGCAGAGGGACAGAGATGGGAAGGACGTGCAGCAGGTTAGGGTGATGAAGGATAGGGATGGAAGGGTATTGACAGGTGCCAGTAGTGTCATGGGAAGATGGAAAGAGTACTTTGAAGAGTTGATGAATGAGGAAAATGAAAGAGAACAAAGAGTAGAAGAGGTGACTGTTGTGGACCAGGAAGTAGCAAAGATTAGTAAGGAAGAAGTGAGGAGGGCATTGAAGAGGATGAAGAATGGAAAGGCACTCGGTCCTGATGATATACCTGTGGAGGTATGGAAGTGTCTAGGAGAGGTGGCAGTAGAGTTCCTGACCGGGTTGTTTAACAAGATCTTAGATAATGAGAAGATGCCTGAGGAATGGAGGAGAAGTGTGCTGGTGCCCATTTTTAAGAACAAGGGAGATGTGCAGAGTTGTGGCAACTACAGAGGAATAAAGCTGATGAGCCATACAATGAAGTTATGGGAAAGAGTAGTTGAAGCTAGACTAAGGGCAAACGTGAGCATTTGTGAGCAGCAGTACGGTTTTATGCCAAAAAAGAGTACAACAGATGCAGTATTTGCTTTGAGGATGTTGATTGAGAAGTACAGGGAAGGTCAGAGGGAGCTGCATTGTGTTTTTGTAGATCTGGAGAAAGCTTATGACAGGGTGCCCAGAGAGGAACTGTGGTATTGTATGAGGAAGTCTGGAGTGGCAGAGAAGTATGTTAGAGCGGTGCAGGACATGTACGAGGACTGTAAGACAGTAGTGAGGTGTGCTGCAGGTGTGACAGAGGAGTTCCGAGTGAAGGTGGGACTCCATCAGGGATCAGCTCTGAGCCCCTTCTTGTTTGCTATGGTGATGGACAGGCTGACGGACGAGGTTAGACAGGAATCTCCATGGACTATGATGTTTGCAGATGACATTGTGATATGTAGTGAGAGCAGGGAACAGGTGGAGGAGAAGCTTGAGGGGTGGAGGTTTGCCCTGGAAAGGAGAGGAATGAAGGTCAGCCGCAGCAAGACGGAGTACATGTGTGTAAATGAGAGGGACCCAAGTGGAAGAGTGAGGTTACAGGGAGAAGAGATAAAGAAAGTGGAGGATTTTAAGTACTTAGGGTCAACAGTCCAGAGCAATGGAGAGTGTGGAAAAGAGGTGAAGAAGCGTGTGCAGGCAGGCTGGAATGGATGGAGAAAGTGTTGGGTGTGATGTGTGAAAGAAGAGTTTCAGCTAAAATGAAAGAAAAGTGTACAAAACTGTGGTGAGACCAGCCATGTTGTTTGGTTTAGAGACAGTGCCTCTGAGGAAAAGACAGGAGGCAGAGCTGGAGGTAGCAGAGATGAAGATGCTGAGGTTCTCTTTGGGTGTGACCGGGATGGACAGGATCAGAAATGAGCACATCAGAGGGACAGCACATGTTAGAGGTTTTGGAGATAAAGTCAGAGAGGCCAGACTGAGATGGTTCGGACATGTCCAGAGGAGAGATCTTGAATATATTGGTAGAAGGATGCTGAGTTTTGAATTGCCAGGCAGGAGGCCTGAAAGAAGACCAAAGAGGAGGTTTATAGATGTAGTGAAAGAGAACATGAAGGTAGTTGGCACAAGAGAAGAGGATACAGAAGACAGAGTTAGATGGAGGCAATTGATTCGCTGTGGCGCCCCTCGAAGGCATAAGCCGAAAGGAAAAGAAGAAGAAGATCAGTTTGTGGTGTGATTTAGTAATTTATTGACGGTCCCTGACATTTTTTTAAACAAACTTGGCACGCTCTGCGTTGACACGTCGGTAACATGGTTGTGTTCATGGGGGTATTTCTTTGTGTAGTTCCCTTACCTTGTGTTTCTCTTTCTAGATCTTGGTCACTCCTTCTGGCGGAGCTATGAGAGGTCCCACAGCTGTGGTCAATCATCATCCTCACCACCTTCTTAAGCTCACCTTCAGCGACTGGATGGCACTCGGCTATTCCCATTCCTTGAGTCACTTCGACACTCTGCTCTTGGTCCCCACGAGAGTTTCCGGTGAGTTCTTTGAGGTGCCATCCAGTCCAAGCCTGAGGTCCACGGCTGTTCGTCTTATAGCTCCGCCAGGAGGCTTCTTGCTGGGGTGATATATTCCTTGTGCCTTTTCCGCGGTGTCAATTCTGTTTAACCCCTTACCTGTGACACCGTCGATTTTGTTGGACACTTGGTCAAGATTGATAAAGACTATTTGGGCACAGCCCTTGGCTCCTCTGCATCTTGGGATTCCAGAACAAGGTCCGACCGCACCGCGTCACAAAATAGCCGAGTCCAGCTGCTATGGATCCCGCAGAGGATGACAATGTGCTCCATGCCCTCCGAGCCCATGGTCAGCGGATCAGTCATCACGAACAAACGCTTAACGAGTTGACAACCCTCGTCAGGGAGCTGCACGCTCAGCTGGCGAGAGCGGTGGGCCCTCTTCCTGACAAGGTTTGATTTCTGCATCACCTTTCGCCCTGGTTCACGTAACGGGAAGCCCGACGCGCTGTCCAGGATGTCTGCACCTGCGGTGGAGGACTCCTCTCCTGAGACCATCCTTCCCCGGTCCAGGATCCTGGGGGCTGTGCAATGGCAGGTCGAGAGGCGTGTGAGGGAAGCTACGAGAGATTCCGCCCCCCCTTCAGGCAGCCCCCCGGACCGCCTGTTTGTGCCGGATTCACTTCGGTCGGAGGTTTTGGTGTGGGCTCATTCTTCGAGGATTGCCTGTCATCCAGGAGCAAGAGGGACCGCATTCCTCCTCACCCAGCGCTTCTGGTGGCCCACCCTCCACGCAGACACTAAGCGTTTTGTCGCGGCCTGTTCCATTTGTGCCAGGAGAGAGTCGTCGCACCAGGCTCCTGCAGGCCTGCTTCGCCCCTTGCCCATCCCCGCTCGTCCTTGGACCCATGTTTCTTTGGACTTTGTGACCGGCTTGCCCTATTCCAGAGGTTTCACGGTCGTCCTTACCATAGTGGATAGGTTTTCCAAATTTGCACACTTTATCCCTCTTCGCAAGCTCCCCTCGGCACTGGAGACTGCTAAGTTGTTGGTGCAACACGTTGTCCGCCTTCACGGGATTCCCCAGGACGTGGTGTCCGACCGAGGCCCTCAATTTTCTGCTGCCACATGGAGGGTGTTTTGCAAGGCCCTAGGTGCTACTGCCATTTTGTCTTCGGGCTACCACCCGCAGTCTAACGGACAGTCTGAGCGGGCCAACCAGGATTTGGGGACGGCCTTGAGGTGTGTGTGTCACCAGCGCCCGTCGTCGTGGTCCATTTATCTTCCCTGGGTGGAGTAGGCCCACAACACCCTCGTCTGCTCGTCAACGGGCCTGTCACCCTTTCATGTGGTTCACGGCTTCCAGCCTCCCATTTTTTCCTCCCAGGAAGCGGACTGCA